>JAMPIV010020944.1:162500-309859 GCA_024509875.1 Oreohelix idahoensis
GAACGCTGGAATATATCGTAACAACAGGTAAGATTGAAGGAAAAAGAGATAGGGGAAGACAAAGAGAGCAAATACAGGACAGTTTGAAATCGTGGCTTGGAAAGAAGTCAATAACAGAATTGATAAATTGTACTGGAGACAGGAAGTTGTGGAGAGACATGATCTTCTACGCCACTAGACGTGATACTTGAAGAAGGAGAAGTTTTTGTAGCAATTTAGTTAACATTATGCGGTTGCCTGACCCAGATACCTTACATTAGTCACGTGTTACACTATATTTTATGATGTAATACTCGCAATCTTGTTGTACCTCCTGGGAGACCCCGTGGAACTTTTTAAGGCACCGTGAAGTATAACTAAAGTGTAAGTACAGTAATAAGTTACCAGACCTATAGGTCTTTCATGTTTGGACATGCGCCCTAATATAACCGACTAGGTTGAAATGGACGCGCCTCGCCAAAACGAGGAAAGATTTTATTTGAAAAAAAAGCAACCTTAAGGGTGACGACAAATTGACCGAATGCATGTGCAAAGGGATGCTACTACGTGTTATTAAAACGAAGGGAGAAGGCAATTGTCTCGCTTGCATTAATTCTGAGCAGTAGAACGACAAGGAAACAGTCGGAATAAAGAAATAAATACATTTTTAAAAAGTAAATAAATAAATAAGGTAGGTAGTGTAATAACAGATACTGCTTTAGGGGAGTGAAGTGTTAGAGACTTCACCATATTAGGTCCAGCATCAAGCGAAAAGGGGGTGGGGGGGGGAGAGAGTTCCTTTTCTCTCTCCATTTTCTTCCCGGAGCAGAGTCAGGTACGCAATTACAGCTGGGGTAGACTAGATTGTGAAGAAACCGGGATTCGAACCTGGCACCTTTGCCGCAGAGACTAGTCTGTCAATCGGACGCTCAAATAACCAAATAAATAAGTAAATAATTAAAAAAGAAAACGTACAAAAGACCCTGAAAAAATATCTAGGTCTTAGGCTTATACGATGAGGTGACTAGTCCCTTCCTAGTTGCCTTTGCCTTCTCTAACGAAAGAACAGAGTCATGCACCCATTTTTACAGCTGGGTAGATTGGAGCGTGACGCGACGTGGTTTCGAACATGGTCTTGTTACCTCGAGTAGTAAAGTCTCTAACCACTCTGCCACCCGGACGCCCAGATGAATCAGTACTTGAATTTTTTTTTTTTTTAATCGAACAAACAAACTCAACAAATACATCAGTTAGAGGGAAACTGAAAAACACACGGTGCAAAGAAACTGAGACAGAACGGAAAGATATAATGAAGGCATGGAAAGATTGTGAGCAGATGGCACAAGACATAAGTATGGCATACATGCTCCTTGAGGAGTTGAAAGGCGGGGATAACCAATATCACGAATACATGTTTGAGTTCCAAGAGGAATAAGATGGACTACATTTTCTACTTTGGAAGATCTGGAATATGCAGATGACATTGCACTGCTAGCACATTCACATCAACACATCCAGGAAAAAACGGATAGACTCAATAAGTATAGCCAGCAGGTGGGCTTGAACATCAACCTAAAGAAGACAGAGGTCATGACGCTCAATGTGAGCAACCCTGAGCTCATATCAGTAAGGAATCAGCAACTGGAACAGACAGACACCTTCACATTAATAGGATGCATAGTAACACCAGACGGCGGAGCAAGCAAAGACATCAACAACAGAATGAACAAAGCAAGAACAGCCTTTTTTAGTCTAAGCAACATCTGGAAGTCCTCTCAATACAGCACAAGCACAAAATTAAGATTATATCGGAGCTGTGCGCTTTCTGTGCTTCTCTATGGCGCGGAGAGCTGGAGAGTTACAGAGAAGGAAATGTCGAAATTGTCCTCCTATCACACAACATGCCTAAGAAAAATTCACCGAATCTTTTGGCCGAATACCATCACCAACCAAGATCTGCTTACTCGGAGCAAGCAAGAGGACATGCACACCATCATAGCTGGCAGACGCTGGAGCTGGGTTGGCCATGTCCTCAGAAGAGACCCCGATACCATCACAAGAACAGCTATGCTATGGACCCCTGAAGGAAAACGAAAGAGAGGCCGACCAAAAACAACCTGGCGGAGGACTGTAGAGGCTGAGATGAAAGAAGAAGAAGAAGAATGTTTGAGTGTTTCAATGAACTATTGACTAGTGTAACAGCAGCACCGATAAAATGACTGCTGAACATCTACTGCGAAGGTGTTCAACATATGAGGAACAAAGAAAGCGCAAATGGCCATCACCAGTGCCATTCCTGGACAAACTCTATTGGGATGGCACTAGCCTCAAGCTGACCACATATTCATGTTGACATCTGTAAGTGAACGAAGAAGAAGAAGAAGGAATGAATTAGCAGCTGACTGAATGAATATTAAAAAAACGAAAAAAAGCAACCAAACTTACCAACAGCGTGAGTACTACACATGACAGCATCGGAGCCATGACGCTCATCTTCCGACCAGGCTGTGAATTGCGTCCTAGTACAGGACGATGTAAAGTTCCATCCTTCAAGACGCCTATTTATACCTTTTTTGTGTATGGCGTCACAGTTGATTGTCCACGACGATGGGTAAGTCTATATTACGGTCAAGGAGGTTGCAGACATAATTTCAAATATGAATATACGCTTTCACTTATGAAAACAGCAAACACTAGTACGGTAGTCATAGGGAAATAGATTATTTATGTTATTTGATGCGTTCATTGATAAAGTAATCAAATACTAATAATACAATTATTCATAAAATATTCGCTTTTCCAAACTGTGTTCCCTGCTCATAAAATAAACTGGTCCGTTATCGATACTTTGAGAGGTCATTATCATAATGATGATCATTGCTAACGTGGACAATATCTGTTTTTCTCTTTTTGCAGGGCTCAGCGGTTTTTGTGTGTGGGTCCGAAGCTTGTACGAAAATCTGAGGTCAGCTGTTATCAAGAAGTAACTTAATACTATCAAGTCTCTTCTGGAAATTTGACTCTCTTTTCTCTGGCCATAAGGACATGACCCTCCTGTCAGTGAAAAACGGTACAAAAAGCTGTCAAAGAACATAATATCCATCATCATCACTTTTTATTTTCGCTCCTTACGGGATGTGCAGAAATGCTCGCAGATCATATTTTTACCCCCAGGAACATACTATATCAGTGCTCAGTATGACGGAGCCAGCTATATATAAACGTTATTGATTTTGAAAAGGTTTTTGACAGCATACACAGGGATAGCTTATGGGAAATACGAAAGGAACAGTCTTTGCAAATCTAAACAACATTTGGAAATCTTCTCAGAACAGCACAAACACCAAATTAAGATTATACGAGAGTTGCGTACTGTTTGTTCTTTTGTTTGACGCAAGGTACTGGAGAGTAAATGTCCAAATTATCCTCTTTCCACAATACCGGCCTAAGGAAAATTCTTCGGATTTTATTGGGCCGAATACTTGTACCATCTCCAACCAGGAACTGTTTACACGGTGCAATCCAAAAGACATGCACACCGTCATTGCGGGAAGACGCTGAAACTGGTTGGCCATGTCCTCAGACGAAACCCTGACACCATCACCAGAACTGCTATACTATGGACCACAAAAGGATGGCGAAAGAGAGGCATACTAAAGACAACCTGGCGGAGAACACTGGAAGCTGAGATACCAAGAATGAATCAGAGTTGGGGCTCGGCACGAAGGATGGTCACCGACCAAGTAAAATGGGGACAGTTTGTTGCTGCCCTACAAAGACGGCACTAGGCGTGATGACCACTGACTGCTTTGTCAGTCAGGCGCTAAGGATTCAAGAAGAAGAGACGGGGCATGAAACCACCACTGTATCTGATCCCCTTGTATGAAACCTGCACCAGGCATTCACGTGCTTTTGCAGAGTTTATTTCTGTAGCATTTAGTTGTACACGATGGGGTTACAAACCTCATTCACAGCCTTATATCTATCGCCTTGTAGTATGCCCAAGTGAGCAGTAAGTCTATTCCTTCTATGTCCCATCAGCTAGTTCCCGGGAACGAAACTTGGCGAAAAACATATTACGTGTTTCAGAAGTTTCTTCAACATAGCCATAGCCTTAAGTGAATTGAAAAAAAAAAAACATGGCACAGTGTTCGGATATGATGGTTCAAGTGTGAATGGTTCAGTGTAACAAACAGTGAAATCTAACTCTGCCATATTAGGACACGTTCTATGTGTTTATTTTATTTCTCTCATTTACAGATCAGACTGAGATGGACCTTCATGCTCAAATATTAACCCTTTTTAAAATAATGTTTGTTCGTTTTTTGTCTCATTCTCTGCATTTCATCCTCATTATTAGAGTCTTTCTACCCTCCCCCCTCCCTCCCACACACACACACACACCCCTCCCATTTGGAGCTTGGAGCCAAAGCTACAGCTGGCCATTTTGAAGTGAAATCTAAATCTACCATACTGGGACTTCAGTTTAGTGGGCTCATTTTATTTCTCTCATTCAAAGGGCCGAATGTTAGATGGGCCTACTTGCTCAATTCTCAACCTTTTTAAATATAAAGTTCTCTCATTATCTACACTTCGATATTTGTATCACTAATTTTACTTTTGTTCCTTGAGGAGCATGGAGCCACATCTACAGTTGACCATCTTGAAGGATATCTAACTATATGTGATGAAATCGGTTGTGCACTTTTCATAACTGTCGTTCTCTCCGGCAGTATCAATTCATTTCTTCATTTCCCTCACTCATTGTCCTATTATTTGGCATATTTTATGCACTTACATTTTTGCTCTGACCACGCCCTAGGCATATTTACGTTTCGCCAGGACAATCGTAATAATACCAGACATATTAGAACGGTTAGCGGATAATACTTTTATCACTTAAGCCGTCTAGCCACCTTTGATTCAGACGATCTTTGTTGACGCACGATCGATGGAAAGAAAGCCAGATTGGCTGTCTAAGAAATCCGTCTGAGGAATGTACGCAAACACTGGTGATATATGTAATCGCTTCCGCTGGACCATCTTAACACAGAGTTAAGATTACAGATAACTTGTCAGAGGAGACAATATGGGTGGATGGTATTAGCCAGAAAATAAGTCTTCCGATGTGTTATGAGTAAATTCATAACATGTCTGTCGATATCAAAATGGTTCGACAAGTATTCATATTTGTTTATGATCGGTAGTCCTTGGAAACAGGAAGTTACGTCATTGCCTTTTGGCTCAGGTTGCAGACGCCAAAGTTGGTAACCCAAAAAGTTAGCGATCGTCTGCTAGGTTCTTCGATGTGTGTTTTTGAGGCAAGTGGACGTATGTCTCTGAGCTCCTGAGAATTATATTATTACATGATATATTCCTACAATGTTCGACCACTAGATCATCCATACACCTCCGTGTGATGATGCTAGTTTATGTTTGAAAGGAATTATGATTTCTGTGAAGAACGTGAGTAATTAAAATGTGTGAACCTGTCGAGGACAGCGTTTTAGCTACAGACGATACTGAGCTATACTGATGACTGCATATGTAATGCCAATAGATATTATGGCTTTCCAGTTGATAATTGTGGAGCAGCGTTTGTGCAATTAAACCATATATTGAATTGTCCACTTGGCCTTTGTGGTGACATTACGAGTTCCAGTTCAAATTACGGTGCTCTTGGTCCGTCAGATGTACACCTATGTGTTCTTGGCCAGTGTAGCAAGACGTCTACTCAGACCTTATAAATAATAATATAAAAGAACCGCAACACCTGTGTTTGTGAGTTTGTACAAATGCAATCGGAAATATTACTGACTTATCTGAAAGAGGTCACGCGTTTAAATTTTAAAATTGATATTTTAAAAGACGCGGGGGATAGAACGGATTTAACACCCCCAACCCACATAGTTCTAAAGAGCTTACCATTGGTTTAATTTGAGAGCCGGAATAGACTTTGACGTTCATTGGCAAGTTGGTCTAAAAGTACAATCTGGGATTTAAACTGAGAAATGGAAATATAATCTAGCGAAATCGGAGACACAAATCAGACTTCATCGCAACGTCAAATTAGCAACTCCCAGGAGCCAGAGAGACATCGGACAAGAATTCCACAATTAAAAGTGACGGATCAAAGTATTTGGGCGTCTTTTTAACTTAAAAGAGAACCTTCATTTTTAAATACATAGACTGGATACTTAAAACAAAAGTAGTTAAAACAAAACAAGCATAGTTGATTCAGTTATTATAGGTATGAAAGCAAGCGTTTGAGCAATACTCTTTATATATATATATATATATATATATATATATATATATATATATATATATATATATATATATATATATATATATATATATATATATATATATATCTTCTTCTTCTTCTTTGGTCCATAACCGCCAACCGTCAAAGCAGTCAGCGGCCATCACGCCTGGTGGCGTCTTGTAGGGCAGCAACAAATTGATTCCACTCTGCTCGGTCGGCGGCCATCCTTCGTACAGTGCCCCAACTGTGGTTCATTCTTTGCATCTCAGCTTCCACAGTTCTCCGCCAAGTTGTTTTTGGTCGGCCTCTCTTTCGCTTTCCCTCGGGGGTCCATAGCATAGCTGTTCTTGCGATGGTATCAGGGTCCCTTCTGAGGACATGGCCAACCCAACTCCAGCGTCTGCCAGCTATGATGGTGTGCATGTCCTCCTGGTTACTCCGAATAAGTAGTTCTTGGTTGCTGATGGTGTTTGGCCAAAAGATTCGGAGACATATAGCAACTACCTATAAAATAATTTCGCTGGATTACACCAGCTGGGGGCTTGAACGGACTAAAACCATTGCTTAATTCTTCAAGAAAGACGACGGACCAGATATAGGTTAATAGTGCTCTGCCCTATGCAGCATTGTTGTTGACTTCTGAAAATATCTTGTGAACACTCCCTTGAGATATAAGCATCATTATCCTTCTATACCAAAAACAACTTGCCGGAGAACTGCTGAGGCCGAGATGCAAAGAATGAACCAGAGATGGAGCACTGTACGAAGGATGGCTGCCGACGAACAAAGTGGAAGCAGTTTGCTACTGCCCTACAAGACGCCACCAGGCGTGATTGCCACTGACAGCTTTGACAGTCGGCGGCTAAGGATTAGGGAGTAGAAAAAAGTACTTTTTAGTACCCAGTGAGAAATGCCCAAGCAAACAGTAACATTGAAACAAAGTGTCTTTATTTGAGTTTTCCAACTAACAATCAGCCATTGGAGACTCAAATACCATCTGTACAGTAAACTAACAATCGGCCATTGGAGACTCAAATACCATCTGTAGAGTAAACTAACAATCGGCCATTGGAGACTCAAATACCATCTGTAGAGTAAACTAACAATCGGCCATTGGAGACTCAAATACCATATGTAGAGTAAACTAAAAATCTTACAGACAGATATATACCCATGTGGGGAGGACAAACAAACAGTAGAACACTACTCCAAGACTCTTGGCACCAGAGAGGAACAAGGTAGCAGTATAGACATCTTCAACCCAGTTGAGAGAAAAACTGGATGGTGACGAGAGAAGCCTGAGACAGGCTGTCAGCTTTATAGGAGAGATGGATGTGGTTATTTGAGAAGAAGAAAAAGAAGATGAAGAATTATGTGAGAAGGTTAGTATTTGAAAACTGTGCTAGAGATGTAAAATTCAAAGAAAGTTGTTTAATATTCAGCGCAATATTGACGTCCATATTTGTTGTGGAAGTCCCAGTGTGTGTGCTTGCATAGACTAGGATTTAAATGGTATCACAAGGTCACCAATGTGAAGCTGATGACAAGAACCAGATAAGTGCCAGTGGAACAAGAGAGGGGAAGAAGATGTTAATTTTGGATAGGAGGCTCATTGAAGACACCTATTGATAGCTTCTCAAGGCAGTTGTTAATCTGGAGCCCACAGAGTATGAGAGGTAGAGGAAGCCTACCCCTACCCAAAATTTAAAAAAATAAA
Source organism: Oreohelix idahoensis (assembly GCA_024509875.1). NCBI lineage: Eukaryota > Metazoa > Mollusca > Gastropoda > Stylommatophora > Oreohelicidae > Oreohelix > Oreohelix idahoensis. The sequence continues at coordinate 170,465 of JAMPIV010020944.1, forward strand.
ACAAACACGTGCATGCACTAACTAATGAAGACATTCGTGACAGCGATAAACATGACAAGGAAAAACATTGAGCCAATGGCACAGGACATAGAGGCTTATCATGAGTTCGTTGAAGGCGTAAGGTCCGTAGGAAGTTAACTAGTAATAATGACGGCTATGATAATAATATCCCTGAATTGGTTAGTACTTTCAAATGGTTGTAAATTTAGAACGCTTGCCTCATGCAGCAATGTTGCCGGTTTTAAAACCTGGTAGCATTATGCTGTAGTCTACCCAGATGTAAATGGGCACCTGGCTCAACCAGTTTTAATTTATTATCTTTATGTACATTATTGTCGTTGCCGTTCATTCTAACCAGCTGTAAATGGATACAGAGGTGAATCTACATTTTTAGGGCTCTAAAACAGGAACTGTTGGAGGGGATTCTTTTATTTTTAAAAAAAAAAGTGTTAGGGGATGGGAAAGAAACATATTATTTATCTACTGGAAACTTCATAAACAAAAAAAAGTTAGTTGCTTATCCTTTACAGGACGTGGCAATCAACCCCAGCTTTTATTGGCTGTTTGTGATTTTTCTAGGCAATTTTTTCATTCAGTAGTTTGCCATTGCTTTCTGAAAGGTACGGCGCTTATACCATTGTTAAAAATCCACACAAAGCGATCTGCTACCAAACCGCCTGCAGCAGGTTTCGAACCTGGTATATCTGGATTATGAAACTGCGTTCATATCCATTAGGCCACAGACGCCGACATAAACAGAAAAGCAACAAAAATCCACCTTAGACTTGGGGACCCTGAAGCTTAACCTTCATTAGCTTCATAGTTGATCCAGCATTAAATGGTTCCATGAATGCCTCTTGAGTTAAGGAAGGAGAATGGTCACCACACGTCATATAGCTAAATGTTAATGTTAATCAGAATCGACGTCATTGCACTCCGGGTAAACCCATAACTGCGCAGTCTCCCTCAGCAAATGTCGAAGGGTATCAATGCTAATTGTTCATGTTGCGCACCACTGGTTGTATACACGACGGATGCGTCCTCTCATACGTCCATCCCTGCTGGTCTTACGTTTGATGCCAAATTCCAGCAGTCTTAGCCATGATGATTCATCGATTGTTGTGTCATTAAGCTAGATCTAGTTTAGTAAAGTCTCTAATACTTCCCTTCTCTACGGCAGTATCTGATATGGTGCATGCTCACCCCTAGTGTGTCGATGGTCAAGAAAATATGGGCCTAACACCATATTCCCAATATGCCTCAATGGGCGTGTAACGGGATCCTTTGAATTTTTTTTTAAGGATGTCTGCTACTTTGTTTCAGGAAGAGCTATGTTTGTGTGTCTGTTTTTTTTTTTTTTTTTTTGTGTGTGTGTTTTTTTGTTAGTTATCCACGTGCAAACACGCGCGTCCACACATATCATTAGTCATCGAACCTTTAAAAAAAACAGTTTTTTATGTCTACAGCACTCAACTGTTGACCTTATTCTGACCTCTGAACTTACTCACTAACTCGGATGCAATTTTCTACGGGAATAATTATCGTTTATCGCAGAACAAATAATAGATAAAGCCAAGCTCTTCTTACCAGGAAATCTGACACTCAACTCAGAGACAAACGAACGCAGTGCTGGACAAGGGGTGATAAATCTAGCCTGATTGTTTAGCATCACGCACGAGTTCCATTTCCTGACCCTGTCCATTTATTCACATTAAGTTCTTGTGTTGTCCAAGCCAGGCAGTGTAACGAAAATGTTAACTGCACGATAATTGAAAATTCACTCCCTAATTTAAAATATTTAAATTCTCATAATATTTCTTCTTCTTCTTTTTTTCTTCTTCTTCTTCTTCCTTCCTCTTCTTCATCATCATCTTCTTCATCATCATCTTCGTACACTCTAAAACGTTCACTTGAATATTTTCAAAGAAAGCAGTGGTCAGATTCAGGCTATTTGCATGTCCGCAGAGTATTTTCCGAATATAGTACTGGTGATGGTCACATGTGCTATCTATGTTTCTCATATGTTGGGCATTTATTAGATTTACACGAAAGAATTTCAAAACAAGAAGTCTTAACTGGCATTTAAGTATGAGTTATTTTTTTTATTTCCATAAATAAATAAAATACAATCTAAAATCTCTAATTAACTGATGTTACAAGATAAAGACAACATTACTGCCCGATATGAGATCATATATCTAACGTTGAAAATACTTCTATGGCACGCGCCTCAAACAGCCTCTGACAACCAAGTCCAGCTCCCGGCCTTCACGTGTGGCTCAATTTGAGCCCGGCGGAACTGTTTCCACTGACGGGAGAAGAAGCAAAGGCGAGCGACTGGCGCCTTAAAACCAGCAGCTTCGGGCAGATAGGGCTCGTGATCCTTGGTTGGTAGCTTATCTAAGAGAAGGAACTCTGAATTCAAACCACCGCTGCCTTGCGGGAATATCCATTTATGGAATTGGCTTCGGGAGTAAACCCTGAGGATAAATCCGGAGTCGGAGACCCTAAGGCAGTCTAATGTCGATTCGACATTATTCTGGCAACTCCTGCGACATGGCTGGTACCTGAGCAGCTAACACCGCCTTGGATCCCTAATTGGCAGTCCTAATGTCGATTCGGAGACCCTAAGGCAGTCTAATGTCGATTCGACATTATTCTGGCAACTCCTGCGACATGGCTGGTACCAAACTGTATCGGCTACTGCCGTTCCTTTGGATCCACCGGCTGTGTGGAGAGGGGGAACATGCTGCATGGGCAACAGCTTGATCTCCATATAACTGTGCCCAAGCTCGCGCCCTGGAGAGGACACTCCAGCTTCACCCTATAGGTGTCGGCAAAACACGGGAAGTAGCAGTTCATGATCGCTCAATTCACTGCGACCTTCGAGAAAGTGCTCAGTAGCCCTCAGCATGGTGATACTATTACAGAGAACTGGGAGCATCTACGGAACACCATTCAAAGTACTGCACTTGCCACCTTTGGTAAGAAAACAGCCAAGTCAAATGACTGGTTTGATGCTTCATCAGATGTGATGGCACCTGTCATTGAAGCTAAGCGCAGTGCTATGAATGAATACAAACGTTCACCGAGTGCCAGAACCCTACAGATTCTGAGGGCTACGAGAAGCAAAGTTCAACAAACTGCTCGACGCTGTGCAAATGACTACTGGCTCCAGCTCAGTGAGAGCATCCAGATCGCAGCGCAAACAGGCAACATTAGACAAATGTATGACGGTATAAAGAAAGCACTTGGCCCCCATAAAAGTAAGACGGCACCGCTAAAAACCATCAGCGGAGAGAAGCTAACCGATAAGGGTAAGCAGATGGAGAGGTGGGTCGAGCACTACTCTGACCTTTACGCTAGAGACAATACCGTTACGCCTGCAGCCCTTGATGGTGTCAACAGTCTGCCAACTATGGAGGAGCTGGATGCCGAACCAACATTAGAGGAACTCAGCAAGGCCATTGATAGCTTGGCCTCTGGCAAAGCACCAGGCAGTGATGGGATTCCTCCTGATTTAATCAAATGCTGTAAGAGCACGCTATTACATCCCTTGCATAGGATGCTGTGCCAGTGCTGGGAAGAGACAACTATTCCTCAAGACATGCGAGATGCCAAGATTGTAACACTGTATAAAAATAAAGGAGACAGAAGTGATTGCAATAACTACAGAGGCATCTCTTTCTTAGTATTGTTGGTAAGGTTTTTGCCAAAGTCATCTTAATGCGACTACACAAGTTAGCTGAGCGCATATATCCAGAGTCACAGTGTGGATTCCGAGCTGGCAGATCAACAACAGACATGATCTTCTCTCTCCGCCAACTTCAGGAAAAATCAAGAGAGCAGAAAAGACCATTATATATCGCCTTTATAGACCTCACAAAAGCATTCGACCTGGTTAGTAGGGATGGACTCTTTAAAATCCTCCTGAAAATAGGCTGCCCTTCTAAAATGCTGGAAATGATAAAGTCATTCCATGAAGGCATGAAGGGAACAGTCCAATATGCTGGAAGCACGTCACAGCCCTTTGATATACGAAGTGGCGTTAAACAAGGCTGTGTTCTGGCTCCGACCCTCTTCGGAATCTTCTTTGCCTTACTCTTGAAACATGCATTCAGAGAAGCAACTGAAGGAATATGCCTTCACACTAGGTCAGATGGCCGTCTGTTTAATCTTTCAAGGCTGAAGGCAAAAACAAAAATCAGAAGGGTCACTATAAGAGACTTGTTGTTCGCTGATGATGCTGCAGTCGTCAGTCAAAGCCAACAGGAGCTTCAGAGCTTGATGAATCGCTTCACTAAAGCATGCAAGGACTTTGGCCTCACAATAAGTCTAAAGAAAACGAATGTGCTGAGTCAGGATGTGGGTGCTGCACCAGTTATCACTATCGATAACTATGAATTGGCAGTGGTGCACCACTTCACATACCTAGGGTCTACCATCAATGACAAACTCTCACTGGATACAGAAATCGACAGCCGCATTGGCAAAGCTGCAGCTACCTTTGCCCGCCTCACATCGCGTGTTTGGGGAAACTCTAAACTCACAATGAAGACCAAAGCTGCGGTATATCATGCCTGCGTCACCAGCACACTCCTATATGGCAGCGAGACCTGGACGACCTATGCTAAGCAAGAAAGAAGGCTCAATACCTTCCATTTGCGGTGTCTACGCCGCATCCTCGGCAACTCGTGGAAAGATAAAGTGAGAAATGTCGAGGTGTTGTCACGTGCTGGCCTTCAAAGTATGTATACGCTTCTTAGACAGCGCAGACTTCGCTGGCTTGGCCATGTTCGCCGCATGGAAGATGGTCGCATCCCAAAAGATATCTTCTACGGACAATTAGCAGATGGCAAGAGAACAGTTGGGCGACCACAGCTGAGGTTCAAAGATGTGTGCAAGAGAGATATGAGGGCACTGGACATGGATCCAGCAACATGGGAGGATGAAGCTGCCGATCGCACTAAGTGGCGATGCTATTTACGGCGCCACCTCAGATTGGGCGAAGAGAGGCTCACACAAGAAGTAGAGGTGAGGAGAAAACGTCGAAAGGAGCACCAGGAAAATAAGCAGCTGAGGGCTGTCACCTCAGGGGCGCATTCCCATAGTCAGTTATGACTGAAGGGGCTATTATTATTATTATCTAACGTTGAGGCTGTAATGTTAATGTAACCAAGTAGGAGGTAACTGTCTTTACTTTGATGTTTATCTCATATACGTAAATTAGTTGGATAGTAGTGAGGAATTAAACAGGTAAAAAAATGACGTGACTTGTCAGTCACGTTGTTGAATGACATTGCAGTAAAACCACATCAAGACTTTTATTTGGTACCAGAGTTGATGATGATTTTCATATTTTTAACAGATGACCAGACGGCATGGTCGTATATATTTGGACATACGCTCTAGTATAACCGAGGGACTTGGTGTCTAGGTTGAACGAGGCAAAACGAGGCAAATTTTTTTTTTTTAAATTATGATTTGCAGGCTGAGATGCAGCAACTGAAGATTTAAATAAATGATACAGACGGTTACCATAGGAGACTCGGCCGTAGACTCTTCACTGTAAGTCTACAAGGTCTAGCTTTATAAGGTCGGCGTAACCAGTTCACTTCCTCGTTGTCTTTGCCTTTTCTTACTCAAGTGCAGTCAGGTACACATTTATAGCATGGTTATTGTTGTTGTTGTTGTTGTTGTTGTTTAACTAGGGCTGTTGAGCTTCTCGCTCTTTAGCAGCCAATACCAAGTTGAAGACTCCTTGGTATTATCTACACTGTAGATCTAAGCTTTTCCTGTGGCTTTTCTGCCATTCATAAACGTGTTGAGTTAAAGTCATGAGCTCCAGTTTCTCCAGCCCGACTTGCACTAAAAGATTGTCACATCCGGTCCCAAGCTAGCAGTAAGAAGCGCGTGGCATACTGTACATTCCCTGCCATCCAAGGGGGATCTCTAACTATGGAGAGCTAAAATACTGTGCTCTGGTTCTGGACTCTCCCAAGGAATTATCACGTCCTGCACAGAGCCACCTCAGCTTCCCCTGCCTATCACTTTCTCCACAGTGAGATCCTCCTGCATAGTCAACCAGGTCTAAGCCTGGGGTTTAAGTGACTTCTCCAAGCTTAGTGTGCAATGCTGGGTTCTCAACACGTTTCACCACAGGGGGAATCCCTGGAAGTGTGTGGATGATTTCAAGAGTCAATGAGGATATAATTAGCCTCACAGACAGAGGTTCACTTCCACGTACGTATACTGTAGCATTGCATAGCTGGTAGTCATATCAAGATGACTCCAGATATGCCTCCATGAATTTATAGCAGGGTAGAGTAGAGCGTGGAACTACGATGTTTTGAACCCGGTCACTTTGCCGCTCTAACTACACTGATAAAAGGGCGCAGGCTCACATACCGTCTGTTAAACATATAAAAATCGGGCAAACAGCAGTGTGGTGAAGAAAAGCAAATAGAAGTGAGGGGAAGACACGGCAACCGAGTGAAGGATGCAAATTAATTACATAAGTAATAAAGAAGTACCACTTGGAAGAGGTCTTTAATTCTACAACAGGAATGTTACTTTAGAGGTAGGTGTCAAGACTTCCACGAAAAGTACGTAGTTTACTAAGAGAGATATATCGAGTGGAAAGGCCTCGACACACCAGGTTAGTCCCTGATTTAGCTGTTTAAAGTATGCATAAAATAAAATGCACTTAGGAGACTAAATGATTTTTAGATAGGAAAATAAAGATTAATTCAGGGTATAATTTAAGCCTAAGATGAATAAAATCGATCCAGAAATAAGAAAGATAAGGGGGAAACTAATTTTTCATAATTGAACAGAGAGATAAAATATGCCTCATTTTGGGATTTGCAATACCCCGTTAGCCCACTGCTTTCCGATACGCCGGATGTGCTAGTATAAATAGACCTTGCCGTTGCTAAATTAGGGCCACAAGATTTGAAAAATACAGCGAGCAGAAAGAAGCGGTAACTTGTAAATGAAGACTGCCTTTGCCAGTTGTACCTGAGAGCAGATCAAGTTTGCCATTAACAGCTCATCTGTGTGTGCCTGAGGGTAAGAAAGATATATATATATATATATATATATATATATATATATATATATATATATAATTATATGATTTGCTATTGATTCAATACAGTGTGTTGGTAAGTGTGTAGACGTGTTTCTGCAACCATTGTGTAATTTCTAAAGGACTTACCCGCCTGTGTGCATTCAAATTAAATTGAGAATGATAGCAGAATTGTGTCTGTAGGTTTGGAAAAGCTTTTAAAGAAATATTTCTTGAGGAAATGGGACACATGACTGGAATATAAGAAAGAATGACAGAAATTGTTTTAATGTATGGATCAAGGTATTACTAAGTATTTTATAATAGACCAAATCATTGTATGGAGGCGGATCATGGACAGATGGATCTAACTAAGGTTTTAAATGTAGTCACGGTGAGCTGGATGTGGGTAGTGCCGGTATTTATTGTCCTGTGTATTTGCTAGCACATTATCTGACACTGTCTATCGTCCCCATCTTGTGTAATAATAGAATAGTGATGGACCAAATAGGGGTTACGTTTATTTTTGTTTCAGGTTCTATTCTGACAACTACAAAACAAAAACTTTATAGAGTCATCCACCTCGTGATTTCATTTCAAACTTTCCAGACAACGAAAAGAGAAACGTATACTTAAACTTATTAAAGTAACTTACTTATTAAAGTTGAGTTCATGTTCTTGTTGGAAATAATTTTGTTAATATCTCCTAGCAGAGTCAACAATAATAATAATAATAATATAACAATCAAGGGAGGATCTTGAGAGGGAGCCCATAGGGATCCAGGATAATACAATAACATCCTACCTGGAAACTTATACAGCTTGACCCTACCTTTGATATCCATACACCCTTACTCTTTTCAGAGAAGGGGGTATTACTTATAAGACCAGACTCTTATCTGGCCCTATCCTGGTATCACCTGATACAACATTTTGTCCAGGATATCTTATATTTTAATAACATCTCAACTCTCTCGCGACAACATACAAGAAAAAACAGATAGACTGATTAAGTATAGCCAACAGCTGGGTCTGAACATCAGTCAAAAGAAGACAGAGGTCATGACACAATGTAGGCAGTCCTAAGCCCATAACAATAAGGAACCAGAAGCTGGAACAGACGGACACATTTACATACCTAGGATGCATAGTAACACTAGACAGCGGAACAAGCAAAGACATCAAAAACAGAATGAACAAAGCAAGAACAGCCTTTGCTAGTCTAAACAACATCTGGAAGTTCTCTCAGTATAACACAAACACCAAATTAAGATTATATGAGAGCTGTGTACTTCCTGTACTTCTCTATGGTGCGGAATGCTGGAGAGTAACAGAGAAGGAAATGTCGAAATTGCCCTCCTTCCACACAATCTGCCTAAGCAAAATTCTTCGAATCTCTTGGCCGAATGCCATCATCAACCAAGAACTACTTACTCAGAGTAACCAAGAGGCCAATCATATCAACATAGCTGGCAGACGTTGGAGTTGGGGTGGCCACGTCCTCAGAAGAGACGCCGATGCCATCACAAGAACAGGTATGCTATGGACCCCTGAAGGAAAGCGAAAGAGGGGACGACCAAAAACAAGTTGGCGGAGAACTGTGGAGTCCGAGATGCAAAGAATGAGCAAGAGCTGTAGAACTGTACGAAGAATGACTGCCAACTGAACAAAGTGGAAGTAGTGTGTTGCTGCCCTACAAAACGCCACCAGGCGTGATGGTCACTGATTGTTTTGATAGTCGGCGGCTAAGGATCAAAGAAGAAGAAGCAATTAGTTTTCACGGTGCACGCCGATCCACATTTTTCCTGAAAAGCTGATGGGATTGTTGTTGGGGAAAGGAATGCAACATTATTTAGGCGGAATGAGCGAAAAGGGGCAGTAATATAAAAGCGCGCAGAACTTTTACTTTGTGACTTCCCTTCCTTGCTACTCAAACATTTCATTAAGGCAAACAGGAAGTCGCGAGGAAGCTTAATGACCGGAAGATGTATTTTACTAGCAGCCTGGAAGCACGAGATTCAGATGGCAGACCCGTTATCTTGGCCAGGGACCCTGACAGATATAGCAAAGTTTTTTGAAACTGTTAGCGTACAGAAATAAGTGATGTGTTAATTGTATTTTCTATTTTCATTTTGCTCTGTTTTCAACAACGGGTTCCCTGTTTCGAGAAATGTCTCCATGTCCCTTTGCCGCTTTTAAATTATATTGTAGCACCACGAAAGGTGGCTCGTCATTTGAAGGGCGACTGTTGCAGTGCTATCATTGGGTTTTCTCTAGAAAGATAATGGTAGGATCAAATAAAGGAAGAAATCTAATGTTCCTTTCAATTGCTTGGAAGAAAACTGTAAGTCTGTTGCTTTGTTTATCCATCCATCCATCCAATCATGTTTTCTATCTATCTATCTATCTATCTATCTATCTATCTATCTATCTATCTATCTATCTATCTATCTATCTATCTATCTATCTATCTATCTATCTATCTATCTATCTATCTATCTATCTATCTATCTAGTTATCTGTCTGGCTGTCTGTCTGTCTGTCTGACTGTCTGTCTGTCTGGCTGGCTATCTATCTATCTATCTATCTATCTATCTATCTATCTATCTATCTATCTATCTATCTATCTATCTATCTATCTATCTATCTATCTATCTATCTATATGTGTGCCTGTTTGTCTGTCTACGGGCCTTTCTGTCTGCCTGTTTGTCTGTCTGTGTATGTCTGGCTGTCTGTCTATCTGTGTGTCGGCCTGTCTGTCTGTATGCCTATCTATCTGCCTACCTGTTTTTTCTGAGTCTGTCTCTGTGTCTATCTGCCCGCTTGTCTGTCTGTCAGTGTGTCTATCTGGCTGCCTGTCTAACTCCTAACCTACCTTTCTGCCTACGGACCGACCACCTGACCGACCCATCTACATCCCCGTCTTCTTACTAACTACCTACCTACACAACAACGAACCTGGCTGTCTGTCTGCCTATACATTTGCCAATACCCTAATTAACTTTATCTATCTCATCATTTATTCAGTCATCGTTATTTGCCCAGTCAGTCTTCACGAACGCCAAAAAAAAAAAACCCTCACGTTATCTTCTTTATACTGAAAGTCACCTCCTGTCTCCACTCCGACCTTATTTTGAAACTCCCAGGGACAGTCCCGTGGTAAATACGAGGTCTTCTACTGTCACTCACTCAACACTTTCTCTCACTCTACACGTCCACAGTCTTATCTCCGTCTTAACAGGCTGTTTCTCTCAGGACCTTCTGCCGGAATTAACATCATAAGCTCGGCTGCTTTGTTTACTCAGGTTACCATGGCGACGAAAGCTTAACAAACCAGATCAGGACCATGTGGAGAATGGAAACAGGGGCGACAACCGAACTGGTTTAACAGAGAAATGAGTAGGAGTGAAAGAGTTGGTTAAGGGAGATAAGACAAATAAAGCGTATGAGTGGAATGGCTTATAAATTGTAAAAAATTGAGTTGAAAACAACAAATGCCGGAAGAGAAAAATAAGAAGAAAGAAAGACAAAAGGAGGGAACAAATTGATTATGAAAAGCAATTGGATGGAGAAGAACAAGCAACGCGTGCACTGTGTACTCCCCCGGGGGTGGGGTGGGTTTATGAGAAGATAAAGATGAACACAACTACTGCTCTCCCATGTTCCATGTTTCAGCTCCATATAATAGTACTGACTTCACTGAAACATGGAGAACAACAAAGACAACAACCAAAAAGCTACAGACTTTCATAAACGGGTGCTTGCGTAGAATAGGATTGAAATGTTATGACAAGGTTACCAACATGGAACTGATGACAAGAAGCAGACTAGTGCCAGTGGAACAAGAAATGAGAAGAAGACGATGGCGATGGATAGGACACACATTGAGGAAATCTGTTGATAGCATTACAAGGCAGTCCTTGTTCTGGAACCCCCAGTGCAAGAGAGGCAGAGGTAGACCAAGAAGCACATGGAGAAGAGAGCTGGAAACAGAGATGAAAATGATGAGAAGAACGTGGAAAGAACTTGAGATGATGGCACGTGACAGTAGGACTTGGTATGTGTTTGTTGAAGGCCTATGCTCCTTTGGGAGTGGAGGGTTATGAAGATGAACAGCTGCTCCATCACGTATGTCGTATCAGGCGACTAGTATGAAGTCGTGTATGGGGGATGGCAATCTCAATACGTGGAACCAATTGTTACATAAACCACCTCTGCTAGAGCCTACGAATACTGTAGTGCAGGCTTCCTGCAAGGAGCTAGCGTCAGTGGCGGGAAGTGCTCTTCAGGGAGCAAATTTGGGAATCATGACGAATGAATATGTATTTTAAAAGGGGAAAAATGCTAGGAAGAAAGCGAGACATTTTTTCTTCGTCCTTCGCTCTCATTTACCGCATCTATTTCTCTAACAGTGTTCGGCAGTCTGTCTCAGGCTTCTCTCGTAGCTCTAATATGCAACATCTATTTTTCTCATAGAATTCGGCTCTCTATCTAGGCTTATTCTCGTCGCTCTCATGTACCATATCTATGTCTCTCACAACGTCAGTGATCTGTCTCAGGCTTCTCATGTAGCTCTCTTATTCTTCTTCTTCTTCCGTCCTTAGCCACCGACCGTCAAAGCAGTCAGTGGCCATTACGCCTAGTGGCGTCTTAGGGCAACAGCAGATAGGTTTTCTTTGCCATTGTTTCCCATCACGCCTATTGGCGTCTTTAGGGCAACGGCAAATCAATCCATTTGCTGTTGTTTCCGTAATCGAAGTGACTGGCAAACGGGTGATCAGCCCGTTGGTAGCTCTCTTATAATTACATCTATTTATCTAATAAAGTCGGTAATCTGTCTCAGGCGTTACTCACAGTTCTCATATAACCACATCTACTCTCAGCACGCTAACGGTCAGTCTTAGGCTACTCTCATCGCTTTCAAATAACTACATCTATTTCTCTCATAAAATTGAAATATGCCTAATGCTTCTCTCATAATTCTTATATAAATACATCTATTCCTCTCACAAAGTCAGCAGTCAGGCTTCTCTCGTGGCTCTCATATAACCATATCTATTTCTCTCCTAAAACTGATAACTTGTCTCATACTTCTGTCATCACTCTTGTATAAGCACATCTATTTCTCTCACAAAGTCAACGGTCAGGCTTCTCTCGATGCTCTCATATAACGACATCTACTTCTTTTCTAAAACAGGTAACCTGTGTCATACTTCTATCATCACTCTTGAATGACGACATCTATTTCTCTCACAAAGTCAGTGGTCTGCCCCAGGCTTCTCTCGTGGCTCTCATATAACCACGTCTATTTCTTTCCTAAAACTTGTAACCTGTCTCATGCTTCTGCCATTCCTCTTCTATAACCACGTCTATGTCTCTTACACAGTCAGTGTGGTTTATCTTGCACTTCTTTCATCGTTCTCTTGTAACCACATCTTTTTCTCTCACAAGTCGGCGGTCTATCTCAAGCTTTTTCATTGTCCTATACAGTTTCTTCTTCAAAAATGCTGGCGAAGGCTTTGTTGTCAATATGGCCATCTCTTGGAAGGCATTTTCCACTGTACACCCCTCAGAGACACAGAAGAAACAGATAGACTACATGGCATTTTCCACTGTATACCAATCAGAGACATCGAAAAAATAGATAGACTACATGGCATTTTCCACTGTATACCTCTGAGAGACTTCGAAGAAATAGATAGACTAAATGGAATTTTCCACTGTATACCCCTCAGAGACACCGAAGAGAAAGACAGACTACATGTCTTTTTCCACTGTATACCCCTCAGAGACACCGAAAAAATAGACTACAGCGTATTTTCAAAAGTATACCCCTGAGAGACACCGAAGAAATAGATAGACTACATGGCATTTTTCACTGTTGTAGTAAAGTAACTCCGTGTAACACCCCGCTCAAATTTCCCCGATTCAAAAATCTAGTAACGTAAATTTACAACCTATAAACCACTACTACTATATTTGAAAAATTGCCAAGGGCAAGGTCAAACCTACCGCTAAAAATTGGACAAAATAATTTGAATTTTCCACTATTACAGTTAAAAATCTATAAATAAATTCCGTGTTTGACCTTGGTCTCAAGGCCATCGTCAAATCAAACCGCTAACATTTAAAATAAAGAATCTGAATTTTCTAACGCCAAGCGTAAAAATCCCCCCCCCCCCCCCTTTTTTTTCTCCAAACACACACGCACACGCTCGACCCTTCCCAATATTTATGACGAAAGCCGTAAAGCTTGGCAACGAACCTAACTTGTTGCCTCGTTTTATAGGGGAGAGAGACGGTGGAATACAATGGAAATCAAGCCTAACTTGTGCGTTTGAAAAGAAACTTAGTTAATTTATTTCTTTATAAATAACAGGGATGTCTTGAAGGGTAGCGCTAATATTGGTTAATATATATCATAAAATTTTCCCTTATAATAAATTATCTGGCCTTAGAAAATTATTTTATTAATATTTTAGTTCAGTGAACAGAGCACTATAAATTAGAAAAAAATTACCAAGATGAAAACGGGGATAAATGGGTAAAGGAAACTATATAGGAAGATAGAGGACAGTTGTCCTTTTAATAATCACTTTTAATATTAAAAATTGACCCATTAATAACAAAGATATGGTATAAATAAAAATTGAGACAGACGAACAAACACACTTACCAACTGCTCAGTTTGGTTGCGTGAGAAAAGTTAGAACTTTCTTGACACGCGTTCTGATTGGTCAAGGCGTAGAGTAGCTTGGGGTAATAAAATTAACATTTCGCTGGCAACAACCGCCATTTGAAATTAAAACTATCTAAAGCTGACATCAGCGGGAGAGCCTGTGTGACCAAAGCTTTCACCGTCTGGACACTTAAAGCAGTGGTAGAACCCATTAACTGCCAAAGTCAAGCTTATGATATGTGATATTCTTGTTTGAGGGTAAAGCACAATAAGTATTTATATTGATTTAATTAACATGCAGGCCCCAAATTGTGTTACGATAGCCAAAATAGGAATGCAGTCTTTCGGAGTGAAAGAAAGGCATAAAATATTTGCTAGTGGCTTACAAATTTTGCGCATACCAATGCAGTAACCCAGAAGGGATATTGGCTTTTGCAGTGCCATAAATGTTTAAATATTATGTAAAATCATGTAGAGAATGTTAGAAAGAATTTATCCACAGGTTTCAGTGCTAGGTTAAGCACACTCTATCTATTGTATGAACGACAAGCTCTGTATAGGATGTTGTAAAGAGATATTAAGGGATCACAAGCTATGTATTGTACACCCCTATCTATTGTATGGAAGAGACTTCTTGGAGGAGGAAACAAGAGCTATGTACTATCACTGAAGAAGAATGTTTACACAGCAGTGGTGTTAAACAATGGAAGATACAGATTGGTGCAATGATCAGCACACATAGCTGATCAGGGTGAGTTGTCACCGTGTTTGTGTGTGGAATTAAATATTAGATGAGATCTATAGGGGAGGGCATTTTCCTCTCATTACAGGTCATATACCAGCATACCTATTGGTGGCAGGAAACCGGGTGAGGGAAGAAAGTTTGGGAGGAACGCTCAGCCTTGTTGCCGCAGCTACCCCATTTCTTCAGCCCTAAAGCCAGTTGAATGCATATGAGAACCCAAGGGCCAACAGTTTTCACCAGTTTTATAAGTTAAGTCCGTTAGACCGGCACTGAGAGTGTAACATCAATTATTCCACCACAACCATAAGCATAATAATAAATAATAAACTCAGCTTGAGATGATGAAGAAGACAATCTGTCCAACATATTAACAGTGATACGTACAAGCAGACAGACAGATCAGTGGGTGGAATTCTTACAGTGATCTTTATTCATAGAAACAAGATCCTTGGACAGAGTTCCAGTTATTTATTTTAAATAGTGTATATAAACAAATTTATTGAGTTTGACAATCCCTGTCCCAGAAAAATTGAGGTACAGGGAAATTAAATTGTAATATAATTACCTAAACTTTAACAAAAGTCTTACTCACTTTAATATTATTGAGTTACAGTTTTGTTTACATTTTATTTCGTCCTTATATTAAATACATTACCCTAGACACACTCAGCCACACAACATCACAGAGCCTATTTTACACAGAGTGAGATCTGAGAGGTGGCGGATAGGGACTCTGAGAATCATCATCATCAACTATTAGACTCAGGGAACTTACACAGCTTGACCTCACTCTGTTTACCATAAATTAATAACACCAGTAACCTCATTTACCACAACTGTACACCCCGTAGAGTCGGGGTTGGAGTGGGTAAGAGGTATGACGTCCACTTCTGATTTAAAAGGTACCGGGTTCGATCTCAGCACAGGGAATATAATTTATTGAATTTATTTTCAGAACCAGTGGATCCTAATAATGTCTTACTACCCCATGATCTCACCCGTGTGCTACCGGGGCCCGAAAGGGGAGCAAAGAATAGTAACACTGTTCCCTGCCGAGCAAGTCGTAGAAAGCGACTAAGGAGGGTTGGGCATGGGGCTGGTTACCCCATCCTGTAAAAAATTTAAACCACAAAAAACTTCAACAAACATGGACAAGTCAATTAAAGAAAATAAAACACAGCCATCCAAGACAGGGGAAGGTCCTCTCGCAAGGAGGCCTATAACGCAATACAGAGAAAGCCGAAAGGAGTCTGTGTTACTGACTAACCTTCTTTCTTCTAGGAGAACTTCCAGATTTGGCACCTGGAATGTTCGGACATTAAACGAACAAAGGAAAGTGGCACAAGTAGCAGCAGAGATGAGGGAATATAAAATCGAGGTTATGAGACTGTGTGAAACAGAGTGGAAGGGGGTAGACAGAAAGAAACTCATCACAGGTGAATTGGTGCTGTCCTCAGGACATGAAGACGAAAGTTCACACCCTAGTGAAGGGGTAGCTCTTATGTTATCAAAAGAAGCACAGAAAACACTCATTGAATGGGAAGCCGTTGGATCCAGAATAATAACAGCTACTTTTTAAACAGCTAAAAAGAAAATTCATGTAAATGTCATCAGTGTTATGCACCAACTAATGACAAAGAAGAGTCTGTGAAAGAAGCATTTTATACTAGACTACAGGAAATTATGGAAAAAGTAAAAAGAAGAGACATCACAATTTTGATGGGTGACATGAATGCAAAGATAGGTACAGTCAACACCGGCTTTGAAGAAGTCATGGGAAAACATGGGCTAGGAATAATGAATGAAAATGGGGAACTATTTTCAAACTTCTGTCCTTCAAATCAACTGGCTATAGGAGGAAGCATGTTTCCACATAAGAGAATACACAAGGTAACATGGATATCACCAGGCCATAGAACAAAATCAGATTGATCATATATGCATAAACAAGAAGTTTAGATCATCATTGCAGGATGTAAAGGTATATAGAGGAGCAGATGTGGCATCAGATCACCACCTTCTGATAGCCAAAGTAAAATTGAAACTCAAGAGATATGCAACAATGCAAAATTATAGATAACAATTTAATGTAGGACATCTAAGAAACAAGAGACAAATTTGCGGTGACAATATCCAACAAATTCCAAGTGCTCCAACAGCTGGAAGATGTAGAGAATACAGAAGACTATTGGCAGCAAATCAAAACTGTATGGACTGAGACATGTGAAGAAATACTGGGGAAAAGGGAACGACAGCAAAAAGCATGGATAACAACAGAAACCACCAATAAGATAAAAGACAGAAAAAACAAGAAAGCAGATTTAAACACAAGCAAAACCAGAAGTTAAAGCCAAGGCTCAAGAAGTGTACAAAGAAGCAAACAAAGAAGTTAAAAGAAGTATCAAAAGAGCCAAGAGGAAGTATATTGAGGAGTTGGCAAGAGAGGCAGAAGATGCTGCAGCCAAAGAAAATATGAGAGAACTGTATAGCAGCACAAAGAAGCTAACAGGGAAATACAAGCAAACAAGTTGCCTCATAAAAGACAAGAATGGAAAACTGCTCAGCAATATACAAGAGCAAATGAAGAGGTGGACAGAACATTTTGAGGACCTTCTCAATAGACCAGCTCTACAAAACCCCCCGGACATCCAGCCAGCAGAAGAAGAGCTACAAATTAACGGTGAAAGACCAACGAAGAAAGAAATAAAGAAAGCCATATAGCTTCTAAGAGATGGAAAAGCGTCTGGACCTGATGGCATTCCAGCAGAGGCCATCAAAACAGATATCGACACGGCTACAGAGATGTTATATACGAGTAAATTACTTGGTAAAGTCTGGGAAAAGGAAGAGATACCAGCAGAATGGAAGGAAGGATATCTGGTTAAGTTGCCTAAGAAAGGAAATTTACAAGTGCGCACAAATTATAGAGGAATAATGTTACTATCAGTGCCAGGAAAAGTATTACATAGGATTATCCTTGAGAGATTAAAAGAGTCCATAGACAAGAAACTGAGAGATGAACAAGAAGGTTTTCGACAAAACAGATCTTGTACAGACCAGATAGCCACTTTGAGAATAATAGTTGAACAAAGTCTGGAATGGAATTCACCATTATACATCGGATTTGTGGACTACGAAAAGGCATTTGACAGTGTAGACGGAGAATCACTTTGGAAATTGATGAGCCATTATGGAGTTCCCCTGCAGATCATTAATTTAATAAAGAAAACATATGAAGACATGACATGCAGAGTTCTTCATGAAGGACAGCTTACAGAACCATTTGGAATAAGAACAGGAGTGCGACAGGGATGCCTCTTGTCTCCATTTCTTTTCTTATTAGCAAAAGACTGGGTTATGAGAACATCGACAACACGCAACAGAAATGGAATCCAGTGGACTCTGACTAAGCAGTTGGATGATCTGGATTTTGCTGATCACTTGGCTCTTCTGTCCCATAACCGTAATCAGATGCAGGACAAATTAAAAATACTCGATGAGAGGTCACAGCAATTGGGTCTGAAAATATACAGGGAAAAGACAAAGATAATGAGAATAAATGCAGGTAATAAAAACAGGGTTGAACTTGAAGAAGCACCAATACAAGATGTAGAATGGTACACATATCTTGGCAGCAATATAGACAAAGTTGGAGGGACAGACAGTGATATCAAAATAAGAATACAAAAAGCAAGAGGAGCTTTCTTTGCATTGGGAAATATATGGAGATCAAGAGAAATAGGATCCAACACGAAAATAAGAATCTTCAACTCAAATGTGAAGTCAGTCCTATTGTATGGCTCTGAGACGGAGAACAACAAAGACAACAACCAAAAAGCTACAGACTTTCATAAATGGGTGCTTGCGTAGAATAGAGGGATTACAATGGTATGACAAGGTTACCAACGTGGAACTGATGACAAGAACTAGACAAGTGCCAGTGAAACAAGAGATGAGAAGAAGACGATGGCGATGGATAGGACACACACTGAGGAAACCTGTTGATAGCATTACAAGGCAGTCCTTGTTCTGGAACCCCCAGGGCAAGAGAGGCAGAGGTAGACCAAGAAGCACACGGAGAAGAGAGCTGGAAACAGAGATGAAAATGATAAGGAGAACGTGGAAGGAACTTGAGATGATGACACGTGACAGGAGGACTTGGCATGTGTTTGTTGAAGGCCTATGCTCCTTTGGGAGTGGAGGGTTATGAATGAATGAACCCCCTGATCTCCTGGGAAGTGAGATCGGATGACTAAGACGAAAAAATAGGAGATCCTGTGTGCACGTTAAAAATTCTTCGGAAGTTGGAAACCGTTAAAAGTAGGATATAAGGCTGGGACCCTGGCAAAATTTAAAAATAATGAAATCTGCCCACCACAAAAGTATTTATAGAATGTGTGATCCCTGTATACACACATTGGGATCACCAAAAATAGGATGAGTGTTTGATGTGTAGTGGCAGGTCATTTATTATACGGCAAAAAGTAAGGGACCTAGAACTGAACATTGAGGAACATCAGTATTGATCATGGTTGGGCTTGACACGGAATTATTGTAACACACTACTTGCTGTCTGTCGGATGGGAATGATTTAAGTAATGTCACTAGTTTAAAGTTAACTTTCATTGTTTCTAATTTTCTTATTAAAATAAAATGATCTATCATAACGAATGCTTTTCTAAAGTGTACAAAGATTGCTCCACATATGTTATCGTTATTATTGTTGAGGTGCCAATTGTCTATCCTCTTAGTTAAGGCTGTGTGGCATTGTCGTAGATTTTTCGATAGGAGTATTAAGACTTAGGTTAGGTCCCTTCTGAACAGGTTGGAATGAGTGATAGATACAGTGAGAGCTGGTGAAAAGCAATAGAATTTCCCACACGTGAGATGATAGAATGTGATATAGAGGCTGTCTTTGAGAATCGAGATAATCTTCTCTCTCTCACCTATCTTCTACGACCGCTTTTAAAGGGCGTCAGACCATCTAAACACAGATATATATATTAATATATCTCTATCTACTCACGGGCACGCACATACACGTGACGACAGTTAAACACACAGACGTGGGAATCTATAACAATGAATTTATATGTATTTTAACGAGCTGACCAACGCACTGATTTAGTTCAAGAGAGAGATTTTTTTATTATTATCATTAAAAAAAAATCTTCTCACAACACCAAAAATACATCAAGGAAAAACATATACAAATAGTCATAAATTCAAGAAAATGCTACAAGGATGATAACCCGTTCGAATCTTACTCTAGGTTTAGCCCACAGCCCCGTTAAGAGAACAGATGATGGCCCAAAGAGTTATAGATACGTAGGGTTGAGGCTAAGAGTTTTTCTTCTTTTCTCGTAAATGTATGCACAGAGTTGAATAATCTGATTTAGCCTAAGAAGTAAAGAAACTCTAGCGAATAGTAACAAAGTCTGCAGGTTAAACAAAAAGAATTAAGACAGTAAATGGGTGACAATATACAACTGTAAAATAACACTCTGATCTGCGTACACTCATTCATTCAGCCATGGCCATGGGTACACAGTTATACTCACAACTTTGCTCGCTGCCTCTGGGAACATAATGAATTCTAGGACCTTCACACAGACCCGAAAATGCAGTCCTTGACCAAGAAATCCCCAGTTCCAAAAGACGTACTAAACTCTCAGGGAACGATTCCTTGGGTGTTCTAATTTTTCGAATGTCTGATTAAGTCACATAAAATATTGTCCAGGCACGAAAGTTAGCCGAGCACAAGGTCATTAGCTTTGGATTCTAGGATTTAATGAATGTCAGATCGGTGTCTTCTATCAGGCAGGTACTATATTTGGTCACCACAATACTAGTCACAATCTCTGTCGGAATGTTACTGTGATTCTTGTAATATTCTCGCCGCCAGGCAGCATGTACATTTAAATTTGTGGAGCAATATGAACTGGCTCAAAAGCCCAATATATATTTCTAGTCCTTAGAAACCGTTAGTGGGATTGCTATTACTGTCTCTCTTTGATGGCATAAGCACTGTCAGATCAGTGTTACTTGAAACAATAAAAAAACACCCACGTGGTTAAAGATAGGAACTGTCTATGCTTCACACAAATATGTCTCTTTACTAAACGCTGGCAAGTTGGGTACCACCGTTTCACTATATAAAAGAAAGAACACATATCAAATAATTTACATATATGTACTCAATATAACTTACATATTTAAACCGCAAGCGTACCGCTTGACTTATCATTTAAACTTCCGGTGAAATAAGTTATATAAAATCGATCATCAGGAATTAGGAATGTGGGGCGTATTCCGTCAATATTCACTGATGTCGCGTCTAGCATTTATAAGTTTGTTATTAAACAGTTTCGACTGAGTATTAGCCGTTAAATTAAATTCCTTATAGCTACTAGTTTAGTAAGCTAAAGATATAATTTATTATGTATTTCCACTGTAACTCGTCGACTTAGAGAATATAACAAACTATAAATTAAGCACTCTGTTCAAAAGAAACTAGTTAAAATGAAATGAGCGATTTAACGCTTTAACCACTTTCCAAAATACTAGATATCTATATGATATTTACCTCAAACACAGCACTACAGGATATCGCACACTTAAGAATTTTACGCTTATATTTATGGAAGTCTAGAAGTTCGACAAATTGTCGCAACAAACTAAGAAACTTCGCTTATACAGCTCTACTCTTCGCGAACCACCTGTGTACTGCGAATTATTGAGACAAGAATGAAAATAAAGTTTCAACTCGGGCCAATATCTTAAAATCAGACAAAGGGCCCCAACTTATTTCGCCAAGCGAAATTATCTCCCCTACTCCCAACATTTACGTCAGCTTAACGCGTGACGTAACTGCCACCAGTGACCGAGAAATGCGCGCGACAGTTGCAAATCTCAGACAACCGTCTACAACTGCGTCGTACAGATGCCGGGTTTGACACCTTAAGCTAGTAACAGGTGAAAAAAATGGTAGACCAAAAGTCTGCTCTATGTCCAGCGAAACGAATTTCTCACACCCCAGGCCCAGAAATCTGGTCGGGCCGCGCTCTGACCGAGGAAACTGCAGACGTATGTCTGGCGAGAACCGTATATTCACAGCTATCTGCGCGACTGACATCTGATGCAATAAGGTTACTAGTCAGTATGAGAAAGAAAAACCATGATGGGAAAGAAATATATTTTTCGCAACGAGTGATGCGAAAAAATACAGGAAAAACAAGTACGGAAAGATAATAAAATAAAAGGATGCGGGAGAGAGAATAGGAAGAAGATGTAGGCAATTTAATGATCAAAACCCACGTGACAGGCATGAATGCTTTTGTCTAAATCCTGACTGACTGTCAATTAGCACGTCATTGCTAACTAGATACTGTAGTGTTGTTTTAAGTATGTGTTTTTATAGTGGTTTAGATAGCGATGATAAAAGAGAAATTGGTCTATAGTTACCGAGATTACTATTATCTGATGAACCAGGTTTGAAAAGGGGATATACTTTTGGCGATTTTAAATGCCGAAGGAAAATAACTCTTAGCGGTACATTGATTATATATATAAGTTAGTGATTCACTAATAGCTGGTGCAGCATATAGCAGTATTCGATTGCTAATTCCATCAAGCCCTGATGAGCTATTTTCTTTAAGGCAAAAAAGATAATTATACACTTCATTAACTGTCATCAAGGGAATGTCGGGTGGAACTGAGTTTGCACATTTGTTCTCATAGAATGCTGAAAGTTTGTCTAAGTCACTAGAGGAAGGTGGTATTGTGGATTTCAGACTATCTATTTCTGCCTGAAATTGATTTCTGAAGTCTGTGCAAGTAAATGAAGTGTTGGGAGTTAATGAGTCTGATGCATTACGTTTTTTTCGTTAAAGTGTTGATTGCTTTACATATCTCCTTACAATTTGATTTGTTCTCAACCATATTTCTAAAATGATTTTTCTTTTCTTTGCGAATTAAATATTGAACCTTGTTCCTTAATACCCTGTATGTGCTGAGGTCCTTTTTTGTGCCCTTGAACTCTCTGCCTCATAGTTTCCAGCACTTCTTGCATGATCCATGAAGATTTTATTTGTCGTTTGACGCGAACTTCCTTAGCTGGTACGTGCTTGTCAAGCATACTACAAAAAATCTCCTTCCAGTATGCCATAGCGTCGTCCGGATCAGGAAGTTGGTAAACTCTGGCGAGAGGTGCAGTTAGCAAGTCATTTAAAAATAATTCTCTATTGAAATTTTTGAAACTTCTAAATTTAATACTTATATGTTTATTTTTGGGAACTTTATATTTATTCTCTGACCATGCGCAGTATACAGGATAGTGGTCACTCATTGCAATAGTAGGGACACAGCATTCTATGATGTTTTTTCTGGGCAAGTTACGTAGATGTGGTCGATTAGTGTAGATGGTGCTTGTATTACTCTAGTAGGCTTTGTTAACTATTTGTTTTAAGTTATACGATAGTATTATATTTTTCCATGTTAGACTTGAATTGTGTATATCGATATTAAAATCACCAAGAAGAATAACCTCTTTGACGGTGGCAAATACATTGTCCATCATGATGGTGAAATCTTCGTACCAGATAGGCCCTGCACTAGGATTTCGATAAACATACCTGACTAGAAGTGTTCCCTGGTTAGGTAGCTTTATTTCAGACCATGCGCATTCTATCTCTACTGTCTCTAAATCGTTTCTGCGGCGAAAGTTACGGGAATTGGAAATATAAGCTGCTATACCTGTCTCTAGTTTTTGGTTTCAGTCTCGCCGAATAGTTTTAAAAGCATTTAATGCAATGTCATCGTCTGTTATGTTGTCACTAAGACGACTTTCTGAAAGTCCAAAAACTTGAATATTCTTATTTAGAATGTATGAAAGTTCGGGTAGTTTACCTAGAAGATGGTAGATATTGAGATGGCCAAGACGTAGACCATCCGTATGAAGCCAATGTACATTATTATCAGCCACTATTGTAATTTTTAAAAAAAGTTACAAAAATGCAGTTTTACCCAAAAAAATTATGGCAAAGAATTAAAACTAATTGTACTTCCCCAAGGAAGGGGAATTTAAGGGGGAAAAATTGCAGGAAACATAATATTTAAATAAAAAATTGATTCAACTAAAACTAATACAATTTCAACTAAGTGAATTGTCTACAGTATATAAAAATTGTCACAAAACAATCAGGCATACAACTAATCACACCACTACTGCACAACAAAACAAATTGAAGTTATACGAGAGATGTAATAGAGAATGGTGAGCGTAGGAATGAGAGGAATAAGAACAGAGATAATAATAAAAAGAAAACAATAGTATTAAGACGAAAGAGTTATTACAAAATTGGAAACAAATTTAAATACGCACTACTCTAAAGACTCCGGAGCAGTTTATTGTATCTTGATTCTTGCACACACAAAAAATCAGTTTACTTTAAACACAATCTGTGTCGAACAGAAAGATTTGTTTGTATTTTAAACACAGACAATTTTTAAAAAAAACTAACATCTAAACGTGACAGTTAAAGTTCCACTCTGATACTCAGCTAAGTGAGATTGTCTTTTATCTCAGGACAAAGAACACTTAAGTGCTTGCGAAGAGAAAGCGTCAGGTCGAATGTTAAACTGCAAACTTGTTTTAAAAACGGTTTTACGTTAGTAGATTACGCATTGCTTGGTGTTTAATCGTGTTCCATAGAGCCGTATATAGACATCTGAAGTGCCTGCATTAATATTTCTGGACTACATTGAGTAAGTTGCCGTAAAACGGATGAACTGTTGAGAATTTCGATCTGGGCAGGTGGAGACAGGGTGAAGAAACTCCCATTTTTCTTGAAGAAGAAAAAGAAGAAGAAAAAGAAGTGTAACAGTCTAATACAAGAGAGAGAGTATCTATCAAAGAAACAAATAGAATAGATTAAAAGAGCCCCACGAGAGAGGGCTTCAGCTAGATCCGGGGCTTACTCACCGGGGGGAGGGGTTCTCATCTTAGCCAATGAAACATGATCTTCCACTTTTCACCCCTCTTCTCCAAGAATGAGGGGCCTCACAATGTGAAACGGCCAGGGCCTCATCTGAGCTCCGGGAGGGCCTGAATCAAGATAATTAAAAATAGTGTTTAAAAAAGAAATTAAACAGAAGATACAGACAGAGGTAGATAGGGCAGAAAAAAGCAGAACGGCACTTAAAAAACACTCGAACATCTGAACAACCCATAAACGATTTAAAGAAACCTTTACAACTTCATTCGATTATTTATTCATATCCTCTGTCTACGTAAAAAGACGTGGTTCACTGATCAAGTAGCGATTAAATTATGAAAGCATTCCAAAAATTTATTTTTTTCATCAAGGGCGAGCGTGAGAGGAGCAGCGATCAAATATTTTGCCATTTTTATGTTTTAAAGCCTTTGCAATTGACATTTAGAGGAAAAAAAATACATGTTTAAAAATCGATTATTTTAACTTTAGATTTACTTTGGCACGTACCGTTTTAAAAGAAAAAAAAAGAGATTTTATGTTCTCAGGACTCAATTAAATATAGTGTATATAGACCAGGAAAAGACCTTAAATGGAGGGTGTAGGAATAAACTTTGGTCAGTGTGAGAAGACGACTGACTATAGGGGTACTATTAGATAACGTGAGAGCTCTGTACCACAAACGAAAAAGTGTAGTAATAACATCTGATGTACTCACTGGTGCATTTGAGTTTAAGAATCGAGCAGACGGAACTGCGTCTTGTGATTCTCTGCGGGAAATACAGTGTCTTAGTGAGTTAGTTAGCTAACTAGACTATTTCTCAGTATTATGCAGCCTGCCTGGAGGCATATGTTCATGGTTGATTTTCCGAAATAAGGTAATTCCTCTTGTATCGAACTTTATGCTATCATCTAGAGGTTCGTCATTTTGTCGCCTATTTGCTCGCCTGTGTGATGCAAAATGGAGAGGTACTTTGACTAGGATTAAGTCACCGGTATCTGTATACCTGAACTAGTTAAATATATATGGGTCGCTCTAGACCAACAAGACTGTTGTCTGTGTTCCAGGATTCGTTATATCAGAGATCACGTCCAAGTCAGATGGTTAGACTTAGGAACATTATAAAGGTCGAGCTGACCTGTAGCCCATGTATGCTATTCACGTGCAGACAGTGAACGGACTTATTGTATACAACTGATCTGCTAGCATCAGAATGGGAGCATTTATTATTGTTTATGAACATTGAAGATCTGTAGCTGACACTGTTGCAGAAGTTATAGAAATTATTATTATTTATACAGCTTCACGAACTAGCACTCGATGATTGATGAATTTCTGAATCTATTGAACTGTGATGTCTTATGACGCATATATACAACAGCTATCATTGCTGACTACAGAAATTGTTTTCAATGTGCCATATCATCTTGCTGAACTCGTTAACCATGTTGATGTCATAAGTATCATGACTGTTTTGTGGCGTGCAATAAATGAAAGAAACTTATACAACGAAGTTACCCTTTCTATGACTCTACACGTCATGTTGCCTGTGTGATAACCCTGTGAACTGTTCCACTACCACATACACAGCAACATCCTAAATCAGAGAAGACACCTACATCTTACACTTTAACACCAGGTGTCGATAAGGGTGGCAAGTTACCACTTCAGCACAAATCCACCCTTATCATTTTTGGTGGCCAGAGCTGGTTCTATCATCTGATATTTTGGCGCACCATATCATTTTGGTGGCCATAGGTTGGTTCACTCTGATTCCAGCTATCAAGGGGGTCAGCAAACCCAGACATCATCATCATACTAGATACAACTACAGCATCAACTACCACCTTACAAGAAATTTTATTGAAAGTATCCGGATTTTCTGACAGTTGCTGATTTTGAAACTACCCGGCGCTGCTCGGCAATATTGAAGTTTATGTAAAATTAGAAGGACAAGTACCGAGCGAATGGATTTCCTGATCTGGTGAAAAGAAGGACAAGTGCCGTAACAACTGTTCCGGTCTCAGGGGTACTGTTGCGGGTTCAGAAGGTCAAGTGCCGGTTAAATCAATTTAGAAGATTCAGAAGGTCAAGTGCCGTAACAACTGTTGCAGTATTAGAAGCTCATTTCCTTCGTCATGGCTGTTTATGGGAGCAGAAGTTAATCAACGTTGGATCATTATCCTCAGAATGCTGATTACATCCTGTTCTGCACCGTGCTGACGCTGGATTTATAGAAGTTAAGTGGCCTGTTTTGTTTGTGAACTGTGCCCTTATGTTCTAACTGAGCCTTCTGTACTTTCACATTTTCTCCTATTGTTTTCATGATACATGTTTATATGTTATATGTTATTTGTTATTTGTATATTTATATGTTTATATTTCAGCGGGTTTTCTCGGTTGGGCGGAGTCTTACAGTAGAAGATACCACATCACAGAGGTTCTACTGTTAGCGTTTTCGTTAGGGACTGTGCGAATTTCCTACAGTGAAATTTGCTAGCGACAATCGTTGCTATATCTGTTTAGTTGTGACGAGTTGTGCTTTATTTTTGTTTCTTGTATATATATATTTTTTTTCTTTTTTCTTTTCTCTCTTTCTTTGTGTTTTTTAGTTTCGATTTCGATTGTTTGTATTTGTAGGTCTCCCCTTTGCTATTATTCAGTTCTTTACGTATATTTTTGTGTATACACTGTAGCGTCATTTGTTAGTCATATCTTCGCATATTTCTTTTTAGTTTTGCTGTTTGTGTATTTGACTTATGCGAATGTTTTCGTATTGTTTGATCTTTGTTGATTGTTTACATTGACTCTGATCTTTGTTATTGTTTACATTGACTCTGATCTTTGTTATTGTTTACATTGACTCTGATCTTTGTTATTGTTTACATTGACTTTGATCTTTGTTATTGTTTACATTGTTGATGACCTTTGTTATTGTTTACATTGTCTTGTTATTGTTTACATAGTTCTTGCATAGTTAGCTTTCACTATTGTTGATATATGCTCATGCACTATTGGTCTATAGTGCACTTATCATAACAAACTGGTGTTTTTTGCTTATGCACTATTGTAGTGCAGTTATGATAAATAACTGATGATTATGCACTGATTTGGGTAGTGCACTGTTAATTAAGAGGTGACTTGTGATATTATTATACATTTGATAATACAAGTTGGTGTCAACTCCTGTTTCCCACAGAGATTGGGTTCAACATAGAGATTATACAAGCACTTTATTAAGTCTTGTTGCTATTTAACATTGAAATAAGATAATTAATTATTTCAGGTTCTGTACTCACATTTTGGACATCATGTCTACATTTGAGTACTTTATTGAGCAGGGTAAAGCCCTTGGGAAGACAGGTGATAAATTAGAAGAATTTGCGACTGTTCAATATGCCAAGGCATTGAAGTCGGAAGAAAAGAAAATGAAAGAACAAACTGAACAAAAGAGAATAGAGGCTGAAATAGAACAAAAGAAACTGCAGATGCAGGTGGAGGAAAAAAGATTTCAAATGGAAATGGAAAAACAAAAAAGAGAAGCAGAATCTCAGGAGAAGAGGCTTCAGGCTGAAGCTGAAAATAAGAGACTTGAAAAAGAAGCTGAAGAAAAAAAGTTACAGGCCCAGGCTGAAGCTGAAAATAAGAGACTTGAAAAAGAAGCTGAAAATAAGAGACTTGAAATAGAGGCTGAAGGAAAAAAGTTACAGGCCCAGGCTGAAGAAAGAAAGTTACAGGCCCAGGCTGAAGAAAGAAAGTTACAGGCTGAGGCTGAAGAAAGAAGGTTACAAAGAGAGGCTGATGAGAGAAAAGCAAAAATGGAACATGATGAAAAAGTCTTAGCTTTAGAGTTAGAGAAGTTAAAGTTATTGAACACTGGTAATGCTAATGAGGCAAATAAGGTGTCAAATAAGACTAATGCTAAGGATTTCAAGCTTAATCTACCAGCATTTAATCCCTCAATCGATGATATAACATTTTATCTAGATAGATTTGAAAGTGCATGTAATGTGCATAATATAGATAAAACATTATATGTGTATCATCTGTCCAAGATACTTAGAGGTGATGCTTTGACTTTGTTGAGTATGGTAGATGTGCCTGACAAAAACAACTATGAGGTTGTCAGGGCGGCATTGTTAAAGAAGTACCAACTTAACGAGGACGGATATCGTCTTAAATTTAAAACCATGTTACCAGAAACTGGAGTTGAATTCTCTGAATTCATCTCAGGCATCCGTCTTACTTTTTTACGATGGGTTGAGTTGTCTAAGACAGAAAATACATTTGAAGCTCTTATGGATTTACTACTTAGAGATAAGGTTATGTCTTCTGTTAATGAAGCTTTTCTATCTTTTCTTCATGAGCGTAAGCCTAAAAACATAAAAGAAATGGAAGAATACTGTAGCCAGTATGTTACTGCGCATCCGCACATAACCATTAGTAACTCTAAGGTGAAAGAAGGTCTGCCAGTTGCTTCGGCAGCACCTTATGGCCCAAATTTTATGCGTAAATTTCAGGGTAGCCAGAAAAATTTCAATAAAAAGAGTAATCGTAATTATGCCCAGAACCATAGTGATCAATTCCAGGGTGATTCTTCTTCCCAGAACTGGAGACAACCTAATACTACACGTTATTCTACTCCGGTTAACTTTAGAAATTTTCACAAAGGTAATCGGTATAGAGGAAAATATTTTATGCAGAGACCTCAATACCAAGATAATAGAGGTTCTCAACAACATAGAGATAGTAATGACAGTTATGGAAACTGGAACTCAAACCAGGATAAAAATTACAGTAGGGACTTTAATGATAATTGCAGAGGCAATAATGGTCGCGGTAGATCGCAACA
This sequence comes from Oreohelix idahoensis, assembly GCA_024509875.1. Classification (NCBI taxonomy): domain Eukaryota; kingdom Metazoa; phylum Mollusca; class Gastropoda; order Stylommatophora; family Oreohelicidae; genus Oreohelix; species Oreohelix idahoensis. The sequence continues at coordinate 199,804 of JAMPIV010020944.1, forward strand.
TAAGAGAAAAAGATATCAACAGACAAACTCTGTTCAACAAGAATCTCAGGGAGCAGATAAACAGGTTTAATAATGATAAAGACCATAATGCTATCGGATGCTCATCTTTTGATTTTGGTAGGGCAAATAAATGTATCCAATGCAGTACTTTATTTGATCCGAAAACCGTTAGTACTTTAAGCTGTGGTCATCCTTTGCCCGCTCTTCCTGCTAATGTTGCTCATGATGGGAGAGGTTCTCTTATATTACATAAGGGGCTAGTAAATAGTAATCCAGTCTCAGTGTTGTTTGATTCTGGATGTACTACTGTCGGCGTTAGGCAATCTCTTGTAGATCCATCCTGTGCTACAGGAAAAGTCATCAAATGTGTCACATTTGGTGGCACGTTAGAAAAGTATCCTACTGCTATAATACACATTGCTACTCCTTTCTTCACGGGAGAGGTCCACGCGTGTCTACTTCCAAACCCTATTGCGGACCTTATTATTGGTCGTATTCACGGAGTTAGGGAATGTACCCCACAGCAGATTGCTGTTTGGGAAGAGCAAAACATTGAAGCTACCAATGCGGTGGTCACAAGAGCACATGCTCTGGATCCACCTCAAACTTCATTAACTAATAATGATGAAGTAAATGACCAAGATAGTCACTTGACTATTACACGTGACTCATTTATCAAATTGCAAGAAGAAGATCCTTCTTTACAAAAATTCTTCATTCTAGCAAAAAAAGGTGATCCTAATCAGAACACTAATAGGAAATCTTGGATTTCTATGAAGAACGGCGTACTTGTACGTATGGTACAAGACTCGACTACGTCCACTCATTCACAAATTCTTGTGCCTAAGAGCATGAGATTGCAAATATTGCAACATGCTCATGACTCGCAATGTGCTGGACATATGGGTTTTTCCCGTACAAAGTCGAGGGTTCTTGCGGCTTTCTTTTGGCCATTTGTGAGCAAGGACATACGAATGTACTGTCGCTCTTGCAAAGTATGTCAGGAGGTCAAATCTAAAGGACCACGACATGCTGCGCCTATCCAGGCTGCTGACATTCCTATTCGCCCTTTTCAAAAAATGGCAATAGATATTATCGGTCCTTTTAGAATTAAGTCGGCTAGAGGACATCAATTTATCCTTACATGTGTCGATATGTGCACACGTTGGCCAGAGGCAATACCTCTCAAGAGCATCTCAACTGCTGATATCGCAGACGCTCTTTGGCTGATATTTTCTCGCTTGGGTTTTTTCCCGGAGAAATATTGTCAGACCATGGCACTCAACTTATATCAGACACTATGTCACAGGTAATGTCTATGCTACACATTAAAAGGTCTCTCTCAGCAGTATCTATCACCCAATGTCTAATGGGTTGGTCGAACGTTTAAATAGGACTCTGAAAACTTTACTTGGTAAAATAACTGAGGATCATCCTCAGGATTGGGACAGGGTCTTACCCGCGGCTCTCTTTGCGTATAGAGAGGTCCCCAATGAACATACGGGGTTTTCCCCTTTTGAACTTGTCTTTGGCGCGCAACCGCGCGGCCCTATGTCTTTACTTCACGATCTAATCACTGCCGATAATATTAGCGATGAGACTCAATCTTCTTATGAGTACGTCATTGCTCTTAGGCAAAAGATCATCGAGGCATGCAAACTAGCAACTTCGTCTTCAGAATTTGCTAAAGAAAAGGCAAGGCAGTTTGCAAATAAGAATAGATGTCTACGACAACTTTGTCCAGGTGACAAAGCTCTCGTTCTACTTCCTTCAAGGGAGAACAGACTTCTAATTGCATGGAAAGGTCCATATGCAATAGTCTCCAAAATTTCTGATGTCGACTATGTTGTCGATATTGATGGAAAGCATAAAACTTTCCACATAAATATGCTCACAGAATTTTATGAAAGACCTGACTATTTGCAGCCTATTTTCCAGGCTACGGACAATTTACAAGCAACTCATGGTCAGTACTCATCTCTGTCAGTTATACAGGATGAGGAAACTACTTTTTCTGATGTCAATCTTCCTCTTTCTATGGTCCCACTTTATTCTACGGAATCTTGGAAAAACGTGACCGTTTCTCCAAATCTTTCCGCTGAGGAACATCGACAAGTTTTTTTCGATGTTGCAAACATTTCAGGATGTTCTTACAGACATCCCGGGACACACACATGTCATAGAACATGACATTGTGCTAACTGATCACAATCCTATCAGAGTCAGACCATATCCAATACCTATTCATTTCCAGTCTCAAGTCGAAAAAGAGTTGGATGAAATGATACGTTTGGAAATCATTGAACCATCCACTTCAGCATACTCTTCGTCTATGGTTATTGTTCGAAAGAAGGATAATAACATTCGCATTTGCGTAGATTATCGCAAATTGAACCAAGTTACGAAGTTCGATGCTGAACCTATGCCTTCATTAGAAGAGCTACTCAATAAACTTTCTAATTCTAGATTCTTTACCAAACTAGATTTGTCTAAAGGTTATTGGCAAGTCCCCGCTAACTGAACGTGCCAAACCTTTTACAGCTTTTTCTACACCTAGGGGTTTATTCCAATGGAATTTCATGCCTTTTGGTCTTATGAACGCCCCTGCTACATTCGTACGCATGATGCGGCGAATTCTCGCATATCGTACAGATGTCATAGCATACCTAGATGATATCTGTCTATTCAGTGATTCTTGGGAAGATCACTATTTGGGTTTATACGAATTACTGTCTACTCTTCGCGAGTATAACTTGACTGCAAAACCCTCTAAAGCCTTTATAGGATTTAGCGAGATTTCTTTCCTAGGTCATCGGGTTGGTCATGGTCTTTTAAAGACAGAGGACCACAATGTTTCAAAAATACTTAACATTTCGGTCCCTAAGACGAAGAAACAAGTAAGGAGTCTATTAGGTTTGATTCAATTCTACGGACGATTCATTCCGAATCTGTCCTCCATTATGGCAACCCCTTTCTACTTTATTGAAGAAAGGGTCGCCTAATCTGATCCGCTGGTCTAAAGAATGTCAATCCTCATTGGACCAGGTTAAAGCCCTATTTTCATCTCCACCTATTCTTAAGTTACCTACTATTGAGAAGACTTTGTTCTTCGAAGTGACGCCTCGTCAACAGGGATTGGGGCAGCACTAATGCAGGAGTATTCTGATACTTTGCATCCGGTGATGTATATCTCTAGGAAATTAAACGCTGCAGAAAAGAATTACTCGGTTTTAGACCGTGAGTTATTGGCTATGGTATGGTCTATTCTGAAGTTACAAAGATTTCTTCTAGGCGCACATTTCATTGTGGAAACCGACCAGAAAGCGCTTACTGCTATTCAGAGCAAAAACTTGAAGAGCTCGAGGTCCACTCGTTATGCCATAGCTCTTCAACCATTTCATTTCTCGGTTCGAGCTATCCGTGGTTCGGATAATGTAATGGCAGACATTCTGTCCAGATGTCCACACGATTCCACATGATTCTTCTGTCATATATATATATTTCCTGATATACAGTCCAATGTTATAATGACATGTTAGTAGATTTTGTCTCACTTTTTTTTTTTTTTTTTTTTTTTGAGGGAAATTTATAACATTGTACCATGTAATTATCTAAGAAGGCTTAGTTAGTGATATACGGGCCAAAAGATCACTCGGCCACATTTAAATAAATTATTTTCAGGATTGTATTAAGAAATTTACCAGTTGTCTTTAAGATTTGTGTTATTGATATTTTCGCAGCACATCATTGAAGTCTGCGAGTTTATGTCCATTGTGGAACTTTGAGGATATCAAGTCCTGTCCTACATTGGGAGCGGATGATGTCCACATCTTCTTCTATTGAATGTTTTATGTCACCGAAGAGCAACACATGTATTACTTATTAATTACTGTTACTTTATATAATGTAATAATATAGTGCGGTATATTAGTAAATTACACCGCTATTTGCAACACATTGTATGATAACACATAATATATTTAATTTCATATATTGGTATGAGTATAATTTGATTGTCATTATGTTGTTGCCATCATTGTGGCGTGTGTTGGTGGCACCTTCCTGGAATATATCAGCGTATACTTAGATAAATTTTTTCTCTAAGGATCTGAGATATGATCTCAGTGTCGCTCCATGCGTTGAGCTAATTTGTTAGGTATATATCCACGCATCATACGTGCGTTAGGAGCCTAGATTTTTTCCGGCTCCAGGATTTAAAAAAAAAAAAAAAATGTTTCCTTTTTTTTTTCCAGGGAGGGTGCGGTAATGTTACGCACGGATCATTATTATTTTTCGTTTGTATAAACATTTTTTGATATGTATGATCATTTTTTTGACTGAAGTGTGTATTATGTTTTCTATGGTCAAAGGGACATAATCCGAGTTATCGAAACTACAATTTTTTTAGGAGTTGCCTTCTCTTGTATAGAGACACGTTCGGTCTATAATTTCTTGAACGAAGCGTGACCACATCTCCTTATTTGGTAGTACCAGTCAACTATGGTAGATGTCTGAAACCTTTCTTAACGCTTCTTTTCATGACCATAAAAGGCGCGACTGTGTAAGACTTTTATCTCGAATGTTCTTCGAATCGTCTTATTGTGAACGGCAACTCAGAGATTGTCGTTCTGCGCATGTCAAAAACCGGGAGTTCGTTCTGTGTGTTCCGCCCAGTTGGGGCAGTTTAGAAATGGTTTAAGAAGCGAGCAGACGCAACTGCGTCTTGTGATTCTCTGAGGGAAATACAGTGTCTTAGTGAGTTAGTTAGCTAACTAGACTATTTCCCAGTATTATGCAGCCTGCCTGGAGGCATATGTTCATGGTTGATTTTCCGAAATAAGGTAATTCCTCTTGTATCGAACTTTATGCTATCATCTAGAGGTTCGTCATTTTTGTCGCCTATTTGCTCGCCTGTGTGATGAAAAATGGAGAGGTACTTTGACTAGGATTAAGTCACCGGTATCTGTATACCTGAACTAGTTAAATATATATATGGGTCGCTCTAGACCAACAAGACTGTTGTCTGTGTTCCAGGATTCGTTATATCAGAGATCACGTCCAAGTCAGATGGTTAGACTTAGGAACATTATAAAGGTCGAGCTGACCTGTAGCCCATGTATGCTATTCACGTGCAGACAGTGAACGGACTTATTGTATACAACTGATCTGCTAGCATCAGAATGGGAGCATTTATTATTGTTTATGAACATTGAAGATCTGTAGCTGACACTGTTGCAGAAGTTATAGAAATTATTATTATTTATACAGCTTCACGAACTAGCACTCGATGATTGATGAATTTCTGAATCTATTGAACTGTGATGTCTTATGACGCATATATACAACAGCTATCATTGCTGACTACAGAAATTGTTTTCAATGTGCCATATCATCTTGCTGAACTCGTTAACCATGTTGATGTCATAAGTATCATGACTGTTTTGTGGCGTGCAATAAATGAAAGAAACTTATACAACGAAGTTACCCTTTCTATGACTCTACACGTCATGTTGCCTGTGTGATAACCCTGTGAACTGTTCCACTACCACATACACAGCAACATCCTAAATCAGAGAAGACACCTACATCTTACACTTTAACACCAGGTGTCGATAAGGGTGGCAAGTTACCACTTCAGCACAAATCCACCCTTATCAACAGTCTTTGCCTCCCTATCTAAAATAAGACGAGTTACTCTACACACACAACATTATGTGACAGCAAGACACATACACGTGAAAGAGCTCAGGATAAATGGGTATGGGTCTGACCAACACACAAAGTTAAATTCTTTGTTGTTTATTACAGCAAACCATAAGTCAGAAGAGTTCAGGACCACCACTGGTGTAAGACAAGGTGATATCCTATCACCTTACCTCTTCATACTCCTTATGGACGATGTCTTCAAGGCATGTAAGGAGAGAACAAGAAAGTATTCAGTGGGGTACTGGAAGATGAGACAGGTCTATATTTCGGAGCTGGCATTTGCTGATGATGTTGCCCTGATTGCTAAATCAGAGGCACATCTCCAATCCAACCTGCAAGTCTGGAAGGAAGAGCTGGAGAAGAGAGGGATGGTCATAAGCAGCTCTAAAACAAAATCCATGGTGATATCACGAGAAGAAAGAAAACATCAGATTAAGTTGGGAGAACAGGTCCTGGAGCAGGTCGACCACTTTAAATATCTCGGAGCTATTATAGACCGAAAGGGAGGCATCAAAGAAGAGTTGGCCACTCGAAAAGCAGCGGCTGGGAGACTTTTTTCAGGCCATAAATCGTGGATTCCTCAGCAAGAAAGAGGTTGGTAAGAAAACGAAGATGGCTGTATACCGCTCCACCTATGTCCCAGTCTTGACATATGGATGCGAGTCGTGGGTAATGACTACAACCCACAAAAGCCAGATCCAAACCTCAGAAATGAGGTATCTGAGGAAAGTGGTTGAAGTAACAAGAAGAGACATGGTCCGCAAACCAGACGATACGTCAAGGCCTAAAATCCCATCCCCTGCAGATCCAAGTAGAACAGTTCCAACTAAGATGGTTTGGCCATGTCTGCAGAATGGGAGAAGATCGGCTTCCACGACAAGCATGGGAAACAAAGAGCCAGGGATCCAGACCCCCAGGACGACCCAGAGTCCGCTGGGAGGACAACATTAGACAATCTTTGAAGGACCGAGGACTAGAATGGAACCAGGCCAGGAAGAAGACAGCTGATAGAATGGTCTGGCGCTCTCTCTTCCAAACCTCTACACCTCACGGTAGAAGGGGAACGACTAAGTAAGTAAGTTGTTTATTATCACTAAAATTGTTACAACATCAAATACCCAAAGATATCAAGAATCAGACATTAGAGGAAACAAAAAGAATGGTGCGCCTTCACCGTATAGAGAAACCCCCCCCCCCCCAAATTTTTTTACCCAAAGGTCGAAGGTTAGCACTTAGTTACAGGAATAAGCAATCTTGGTGCGATATAAGACCAAGTAAAAAAAAATCAAACAACAAAATTAATAGATATTTCCAGGCAAACAAAAATCATCACACACTCTCTCACTCAGTGGCCACCTCTCACTCTCTTACCTATTGTCTTTTACCCGTGGGTCTGTGGTATTCCTTGTTAACAGAATATTCCTCGAAAATATCCTTTTTTTCACTGTGATTAATGTACCACTCCAGCTGTCGAGGGTACAAATTGGCCCCAGTTCATCCCCCCCCCCAAAAAAAAAAACAACAAATGAGGTGAACGCCGCATCTGCTATTATCCACGATAAATCTTGGGAGAAGTATGAATCCTGAAGGTTATCGTCACTGTTCTAAACTGTCACTTTTCCTCCGATGGGGTGCACAAGGGGAGTATAAGTCTAGACACAGGAACTACAACTGAATAAATCCGTTGCGAAAACGCTTGCAGTGAATGGGCGGGCGGGGAAAAACAGGCTTATTTCCCGCTCGGTCTAGAATTTCTATCTCGGTACTGGTTTCAATATTACCAGGTGACTAAGTGAGAATCCTTGATGTTTTGCAGGCTCCTGTTCCTTTTTGGTTTGCCCTCTTGTAGTTACTGCTGCCACAATCGGCTCTTCCGGTTTCCCAATACACACGTATCTCCCGCCAAGTATGACTGGGTAGATGGGATCATCCATAACAGCCGCTTTGATCACACCTCTGACGAAATCAGAGTGGATCTCCACCAATGCGATGGGAAGCGCTGTAGGTGCATCACTCTTACGAACTCCACAAAGTTGGACGGTCTCTGCTGTCTCTTGACCGGGTTTGACCAGGTTCCTGGCAACAATGCAATCATAAGAAAGCCCCGTGTCAAATAAGCAAGAAGTTTGAGAACCGTTCAAAGTAACAGTACCTCGCGTTGAGGGTCCATCCCCAACAGGTTGGGAATCACTGTCAATAATTCCGCCTTGCGAGACTGTTAATAAGCATCCGATGCGTTTAGGCTCGGTATGCTCGGTCTGATCATATGTCCCGTGCTCAGGGGTTCTCCCTTTGCCACCTTGTCCTTTCTGGCTACGCTGTCATGTAGGGCGGTCGGGTTGATCAGACTGTTTGGGGTGGTTGGGGTACTTGTTCTTGTAGAACTTGGATTTTTCAGGAGGGGGGTTTTGAAGTCCAGTTTCTCTGTGGTTAGTTAGGTTAGAAGCCTGAGAAGATTGCTCTAGGTTATGTTTTCGAAAATGCTCCTCTGTCGGTTTCCGCTTTGTGGCCGGTAGTTCAGCCAGCGCATTGTGATAACGCTCAGACTTCTCTAAGATGTCTTCAAGTTTTTCTGCTCCCTGCTCAGCTAGAAATCTCCGGGTATCTGCAGACAATGTGTTCTTTATTTGTTCTGTTAAAACAAATTCCTCAAGACCTTCGTAGGTAGAGGGGAGCTGTGAAAGCTCAAGGCACTTTGTTAGATATCCCTTTAGACGAGATGAGAACTGGTGAAAAGTTTCAGAATTCTCTTTCCGGCTGTTGCGAAACAGTTGCAAAAACTTGCGAGCGTTCATTTCAAAGCGCTCCAGTAACGCTTTCTTCAACACATCGTAGTCGTCTTGTTGGCTACTTTCCAGCTTAGAATAAACATCATAAGCAGAACCTTTTAGGGCCTGGGAAAGTTTCATATTCCAACGCGACCTCTCTAACCCGTACAGAGTTGCAATTTTCTCAAATTTTTCTAACCATGTGTCGATCTTCTCATTTGGACAAGGGAAAGACTCAAGAGTGAAAGACATAGCATTTAGTTGAAGAGATTGAGTGCTAGCAGGGTCAGTTAAGGAAGAATGAGGAGAAGACTCTCCATTGCTGGAAGTAGAGGCAGCACCACGACTTTGGAATTCTAGAGTTTTAAGAGCCAACTCGTGCTGTCCCTGTTTCTCTTTTTCCTCAAGCTGTCTCTCCTCCCTCTCCTTCTCCTGCTGTCTCTCCTTCTCTCTTTCCTCATGCTGTCTCTCCTTCTCTCTTTCCTCATGCTGCATCCTGCGAATTTCCATTTCCTCATCCATCTTCTTCTGCTCTCTAGCTTCGGCTGCTTCTTTTTCCTCTTTAGCTTCAGCTGCTTTCCTCTCCGCGTCATATCTTTCCAGTTCGTCTCTGACAAAAGCTTTCGCTTCCTCTCCTTCCAGTCCCTCCTCTCTCGCTTTGTCCCTGAGGAGTTGTCTAAGCTTTGCCCTCTCGGCCATATTATGTCAGTGACTGAGACTAGTGGAGAAAGAAAATAGGAAAAAGGATACACTGGTTCCTACCACTTAAGAGAAAAAAATACCAAAATCAAAAGATGATATACTTAACCCTGGGATACCTCCTCCAAAAATAAAATCTAACTATCGCTGCTATTATCGGCAATAAAGCACTTAATGCAAAACACGACTACGCCAACTAAATGGTAGTTAAGATTACTTCTGAAAAATAAGTTGCTACAGTGGAAAAGCAAAATAATTATTGCAAAAATTAAAGAGAAAAATAATCCCTTAATTATAAAATCCACTATAAGTTCGCCCCTGAAGTCAGATAGGGTAAGGGAGGCAATTAATCTGGACAAATAGTCCGAAACGCACTCCTTAACTTTAGTTCAAACACCTTCCTGCTTCAAAACCCAGTGAATGTTATACACTCACCATTTTACCAGCGTTTAGTATTACAAAATCAGTAATTAACATATATTCCGACAATCAACCTGTAACTGAAATGTATATTATTCAAAATGCTGTGGAAAAAAAACTTATCAGTTTGTGTGGTCAGCACGCCCGTAAACAGATCGTTAGTCTAGGGGATAAATTATTTAACGATATAACAACTCACAAGACATCAAACTCTTACTCTATTTCAGAATAAAGAATCTTAAGTTCAAAATCCAGATAGACGAGTCCACATTTGTCGTACTTGTCTTCCTATTCTAAGTTCAAAAATCCGTCGGGCGAGACCCCATTTGTCGTATCGCCTTAGGATTTTGGGTTCAATTCCCGGTAACGAGCAACCATTTGTCGTAGATTTTAGGATAGGAGAATTAAGACTAGGGGTGGGTCCCTTATGAATAGGTTAGAATAGGTGATAGTCACGGTGAGAGTTGGTGAAAAGCAATAGAATTTCCACACGTGAGATGATAGAATGTGATATAGAGGCTGTCTCTGAAAAAAAAAATCGAAGAAATCTTCTCTCTTTCACCTATCCTCTACGACAGCTTTATAGGCGTCAGACAGTCTAAACACAGATATATATATTAATATATCTCTATCTACTCACGGGCACGCACATATACGTGACGACAGTTAAACACACAGACGTGGGAAATCTATAACAATGATTATATAGATTATTTTGAACGAGCTGACCAACGCACTGATTAGTTCAAGAGAGATTTTTATTATTATCATAAAAAAAAAAAATCTTCTCACAACACCAAAGAAATACATCAAAGAGAAACATATACAAATAGTCATAAAAATTCAAGAAAAGAAAATGCTACAAGGATGATAGCCCGTTAGAATCTTACTCTAGGTTTAGCCCACAGCCCCGTTAAGAGAACAGATGATGGCCCAAAGAGTTATAGATACATAGGGTTTAGTCTAAGAGGTTTCTTTCTTTCTCGTAAATGTATGAACAGAGTTGGATAATCTGATTTAGCCTAAGAAAAAAGAAACTCTAGCATTTGTAACAAATTCTGCAGATTTTAAAATTTAAGATAGCAAATGGGTGACAATGATACACCGGTAAAATAACACTCTGGCCTGTGTACTCTCATTCATTCAGCCATGGCCTTGCTCACACATATATACTCACAACTTTGCTCGCTGCCTCTGGGAACATAATAATTCTAGGACCTTCGCACAGACCCGAAAAATGCAGTCATCGACCAAGAAACCCCCAGTTCCAAAAGACGTACTGAACTCTCTGTCTCAGGGAAACGATTCCTTGGGTGTTCTAATTTTTTCCGAATGTCTGATTAAGTCACATAAAATTTGTCCAGGCACGAAAGTTAGCAGAGCACAATGTCATTAGCTTTGGATTCTAGGATTTAAGGAATGTCAGATCGGTGTCTTCTTTCAGGCAGGTACTATATTTGGTCACCACAATACTAGTCTCAATCTCTGTCGGAATGTTAATGTTATTCTTGTAATATTCTCGCCGCCAGGCAGCATGTACATTTAAATTTGTGGAGCAATATGAACTGGCTCAAAAGCCCAATATATATTTCTAGTCTTTAGAAACCGTTAGTGGGATTGCTATTACTGTCTCTCTCTGATGGCATATTGTTGCTGTCATTTTTGACGGAGTCATCTGTCAAGTTATTTGCTTATGTTTTTATCATAAGAATAATTGTGTCTTTACCTGCGATGTCAGGTTGATTAGGGGTTGTCTTCCCTTGTTTATTCATTCATTGTGTTTGACCTTTAGGGTCAAAGGTAGACAGTTCGGGCGTGTCATGAAATATTCTAATCCACATATATAAATTATTAGGTAAATATGAAGCCTAACAAATAAAATTAATAAAGAAAAGAGCAATGGAAAAGTAACAGTGCTGTCACAAAGAATGTACTCGAAATCCCCCTTGTTTTCTGCTTCGTCTGCAAATTGTAACGCTTTCACGTTGATAGTAAAAGCTTACTGTATTATAACCCGCTTTCTTCAATGAAACGTGTGCTGCATTTCTAAGAAAAACATTGAGAGGCCCTGCGTAATGACCTAAATTAATCCTAACATTAATTATATTACGTTACCAAAACGAACGAACAGATGGACTCAAGTACAAAAGGATAAAGAGAGAGGGGAGGGCTGAAAATCAGGAACGCATGCAACACGCGTCGCGCGATACACAAATGCTGCCATCACGCGTGTAAGTCTACATGCACTAATTTTTTTTCAGACGGACAGTGATAAAATACACTACCCTTTCCCAGAGTTAGGTTTATAAATCATAAAAAACGCTTATTAGGAAAGATAACAATAGATGGGTTTACGTTTGAAAACATAACAGTACCCAGACAGCACATCTTCGAAACAGGAGGTAGAAGAAATTGCATATTTTGAACGCAGCCACGTAGCTCCTTTAAATTTGTATTTTTGGGTTCCTTAGGACTTGCTGACAAAGAATATGTAAAACGTTACGCAAATAGTCCAGGAGTTAATAAATTATACCCAGAATAAAATATTGGGGGTGCCTGACAGCATAAAATCATTTCTGCTCATAAGATTTTTTTTTATAACGTGTTTGAAAAAAAATTTACGCTACAGAAATAGCCTACCATGTAAACTTCAAATTGATTGGAGCGCAACAAATGAAAGCCTAACCACGATTGGTCGGGCTATAAATACTATCTTTCGTTGTTAGGGGAGACGGGAAAAGGTAACCTTTTTTCAAACACTTGTCGAAACGGGGCCTCATTGGCCAGACTCGCTGATATACACACTTGGAAGTGTTAGTTCGAAACCACTTGTTTAAATAAGCTTGATAAAGCATCAGTGCGTTGAAGCCAGCTTATATTTTGCTAAATAAAAGCCTGGAAGATAAGCAGATGGGAATTTGTGCCAGTTTGTGCCAGAATTCATTGCTAATCAACGTATCTGTGTTTATTCGTATGAATTGTGGTAAGCTTGAACCATTCAATATCTTTTAATGAAAATTGAATGTGAATTGTTGATTTATGCCTGTATATATATGTGTAGTTCAGTGGCAAACGTGAGATAAAGCCTGTAATGCTCCAGCCTGAACAGAGGGTGTCGGAGGGAAGTAAAACGGCATGGAATGGCCAAATAGTACACTGACACCTAGATGATTGACTAGAAAGAAATAATGCTGGAAGTGCAGAGGCGTAGTAACCATTAAGAAGGGTAATACTGGAATAAAGTATTTCAAATGAAGCTGACAGTTGGCCTAATGCTCTGAACTCAATGTTTGTGCTGTGTTGTGATCAGTGTAACAAGAGAGTTTAAGTTAGTTATGAAGTAGAAGGTACATCCTTCTTGATTTCAGGGACCGTGGTCTTGATGGTAGTGAGCAGCACCTGGTCAGAGCTTTGCTGAATCCAGAGTCGGACAGCATACTCCTTGGTCTTTTTAGCTATCAGTGAGGTGTCTCCTGAGCCCAGAGGAGAATTCGAGCAGAGGAGTCCTTTCCTGCCGCCATCACGCCAGATAAGCGAATTGGCCAGCTGAGCTCAACATTATGTCCCCTCATCTTGAAATGACTTTGTAAAATTAACATTAAGAGGGGAAATTAATTGTCTTAATATCAGGAACTGAGAACATCTCCAATACTAGTTTCCTTAAGACAAACTATTGAAGTCATGATGACAACTACCAACAAAGCTTGAACAAAACAAAACCAGTATTACCTCATACTACTATTACACAACTGACACACATAGGATATTTTTAATAATATATGTCACTACCAGATTCATATTAATACATTCTGTACATAACTTGTAATTAACATTGATTGTGATTCCTGGTTCCTTTGTCTTTGAATCAGGACACACATATGCCTTTATGATAGAAATGAATACATATTGTTATTTGAAAAGTTACGAGTGTCTCCTGTAAGATATTCTCATAGAGTGTTGTGTGTATGTGAGTGTCACAGTGTTGTCAAGAGTAGTGGATTGAATTGAATTGTTTATCTGTCTGTTGTTGTGACTTACACTTCACCATACTCATACCCTAGACACATAACGTAGCATCACACTATTCCAGAATAATTCTGACTGAGATATAGAGATATGTGGTAGCAAGTAAGGTTATCTATAATACACTACTCTTAATAGATATAGATACCTTCACAGCTGATCTCAGTCAGTACACTAAGTCCCCTATAAATATTTATAACATCCCACTTCACCACAGGGCGTATGCCCATGGGCAGGTTTTTTTAAGCGGGAGTAGAGTTAGACTTCCGGCAAGCCGGGAGGTGTCCTGGTTTCTGAAGGGACGAGAGTCCATTGTGTTTTTCGGGAAGAATCTTCGAAGTGACTGCACTGGCAGTTTTCCCCAGTGAATCTCTGTGCGTTGGAATGACAGCAGAGTTCCTTGGTAAGTTCTGTGGACTCGGTTACAGGTAATACCGACTTTTTCCATTACTATGCTTTCGGTAGCAGAACATGTTAGAAGATTGCCTAGTCTGTGAACTGCAGCTCACCGGTCCTCCATTACAGAACATATATGTTGTGCTCAAGGTAGCCATCCAAGACTATTAGTCTTCATACCATCCAGAAATCCAGTGACGAAGATATATTGTGGGAGCCCCAGATTGGCGGCATATTTATGTCTACAATAAGCATTACTGCAGGGTTGATGGTAACCTGCTTATCAGAAGTACACAGCCGACGTCAGAACAAGGCCTGTGTTTTCGGCTATTATACTACAGCCTGATAATGTGCAATTGGCGGGGAATGCCAAGTTGCACCTATGTGTCAAAGTGATTAAGGTATCTGACGCGTTTAGTCAGTAATCCCAGGGCGACGCCACGAACTGTCCTTATTGAAGAACATGGTATTGACCATGCACGAATATTCAAATGTTTACCAGCTTGCTGAATGCCTAATGTATACCTATCGATTTCCGGTCAGCATGACCTTGTTTACAATGACTGTTCCTGTTGATACCATGTGTGTTCTCGTCAATAAATGTTTTGAAACGTGTCTGCGGTGTCCAAGCATCCTTGACTACTGCATGTGAGTGTATGGGTTGCAGGGTCTACATACATAAGAGCCTAAACACATTCGCGCCTTCATTCGCACCCACACTCAGTTCATCATCCGCTCGCACTACACACCTAACAACATGTATACTGTCTTGGGCCAGTGATCACCTCAACAAGAGAAAAAGTACAGTTACATTTTTGGTGGACCAGTTACGTGGGCTCTTCTGATACATTTCTGGTGGACAGAGCGAGCAATTAACATTATTGATGACATTAATGTGGTCCAGAAATTTACATTTCATGGGGCTATTTGCGTGAGAAGGACAAATACACATTACATTTCTGATCTGTGGGTCTAAGCTACACACTGGACAGCTGTAACACACATCGCTAATTCTACACTTGCAAGTTTTGGCTACAACAGGACAGAAATAGGTCATCAACTGTTGACCCAGATAAACAGTGCTAGCATTTATGTTATAATGCTAAATAAACCACAACAGGACAAGTACTGAAGTTAACATCTAGGCATTTGCTACGTGGACCACAACTGCAAGTCGAGTCCCTTTTTGTAAACGGTATCGCTGGTCGTTTACACGTTTCAGTCAACAACAGACTTTTTCTACGCCCGAGCATTCAAGCTATATTGTTCGAGGTCAAGTGTTTGTAAACAGTACGTGGAAATTGTAAACATTCAATGTGCAAGTCCTAAGTCGAGAAGGTCATAGTAACTTTTGTTCGTGAATACCACTTTATGCTACAGTGGATTTGACATTCAGTGCGCGCTTGACATTTTGTTTCTGTGTTCGCAAGGAGCAAGAAATTTACTTTAGTTTCAGCTGTGACTGAACTTGTTCTGCAACACATTGAAATACTAATTGCTATATATATGTTTATGTTACTTCTACTGTTTTTGTGTATTTTTCTTGTGTTTTTTGCGGGTTTTCGATTGGTGGGTCTTACAGTAAATATGCCACTTAATCGAGGGTTACTGTAAGCGTTCTGTAGGGATTGCAATTTTCTTAATTGAAATTTGCTAGCGACTTTTGTTGCTATTTTTTTTTTTAGCTGTGACGACATCAGTTAGTGTTGTTTTCGTTATTTTTCCGTTCTTTGATTTTCGACTAATTTTGTTTGTATCTGTTCTTCTCTCATTCCTTCCGTTTATTTCTTTACACCTTTTCGTTTATAACAGTGTTGCCATTTGTCTTGTTTATTTTTCGCGGTCATCATTACACATTTGTGTAACATTTTCTTTACTTTTTGCTGTATTGTTTATTTGACTTCCGCGAACGTTTTCGGTCATTGTTCTGTATCTTTGTCTTTGTATTTATGATTGTTCTACATTATTGTCATACACAGTCTACATACATACACTTGGTCATGTATTATTATTGATAAGGTACACTCTTCATATAGAGATTGTTAATAAAATATTATTATATAAGATATTTATACAAGTTCTTTGATAAAAGACTTGTTATCCTCAAAGATTGAGACAAGGTGAAATACATATTCAAGTTCTTTATAAAAAAAAAAAAAAAGACTTGTGCCCATAGTGAGTGGGATATAAAGGAATTATTTTCCACAGGTACTCAAGTGATTTTTTGTTACATTATAAACAAGAGGACCATACAAGGTCTTTGTCTAAGACTAAGAGAGTGAAATAAAGTGAAGTGAGTATACAAGTCTAGCATTTCAGACTTGTCTCCCATTGAAGTGGGATAAGGTAATTAGTTAATTTTTTCAGGTTTCTGATCTCATTAGACAGAATGTCTACATTGGATTTCTTCATCCAGCAAGGGTTAACCCTTGGTAAGTCTGGTAAAGAATTGGAAGAATATTCATCTGCTCAATTCGCCATTGCATTAAAGTCAGATGAAAAGAAACAAAAAGAGGAAATTAAATTGAAAGCAGAAGCTGAACAAAGGAGAGCAGAAGCTGAACTAAAGAAGCTAGATGCTGAGAATAGAAGATTAGAACTTGAAGAGAAAAGGTATCAAAGAGAAGCTGCTGCAGAGGAGAGAAAACTTCAAGCTGCTGCTGAGGAGAGAAAAGCTCAAGCTGCTGCTGAGGAGAGAAAAGCTCAAGCTGCTGCTGAGGAGAGGAAAGCTCAAGCTGCTGCTGATGAAAGAAAATTCCAGATGGAAATGGAAGACAAAAAACTTCAAGCTCAAGCTGCTGCAGAGGAGAGGAAAGCTCAAGCTGCTGCTGAGGAGAGGACAGCTCAAGCTGCTGCTGAGGAGAAAAAACTCCAACTTCAAGCTGCTGCTGAGGCTGAAATTAGAAAAATGGAACATGAGGAAAGAAAACAGAAAATGGAACTTGATGAAAGACTCGCAACTTTGGAGTTAGAGAAATTGAAATTGGCGAGTCCAGGTGCCCATCAAATAACTTCGAGTACGACAAAGGAGTTTGTAAGTAGGATCAAACTACCTCATTTCAATCCTTTAAAGGATGACGTAGCAGATTATCTAGATAGATTCCAATTTTTATGCGATACGCATAACATAAAAAAAGAAAAATATGTTGAACAACTGATGGAATTTTTTACAGGTGACACATTGACTACTCTTATGACAATAGACGAACATGACAGGACTAATTATGATGTTGTCAGAGCAGCATTGCTAAAAAAATACCAACTAAAAGAAGAAGACTATCGTCTTCGTTTTAGGACAATGTTGCCAGAAAATGGAGTAGATTTCTCTGATTTTGTTACAAAAATACGTCGTACATTTACACGATGGGTTGAGTTGTCTCAGACTGAGAAAACATATGAAGGTCTAATGGACTTATTATTGCGAGATAAGGTTTTGTCATCTGTTAATGATTCTTTTCTTGCATTCCTTCATGAGCGTAAGCCTAAAAACTTAAAAGATATGGAGGAATACTGTTGTCAGTATGCCACCGCGCATCCCCATGCTACAGTTAGCAATTCTAAAGTGAAAGAAGGGTTGCCAGCTGCTTCGGCAACACCATATGGCCCTAATTTCAAAAAAAAATTTCAGGGTGCTCAACAAAACTGGAATAGGGGAAGTAATCAGAATTACACTCAGAAGCGGAGTAATCCAACACACGATGGTTCTTCGTCTATGAATTGGAGACAAGATGGTAGTTCTCGTAATTTTAATGGTAATAATCTTAGACACTTTCGCAAGGGTTATCGTAATAATAACCATTCGAGCTTTCGAGATAACCATTCTCGACGTCAAGATTATGACGATGGTGAATTTAGAAACCGGGATTCAAACCGGAATGATGATTACAATAGGCAATATGATTACAATTACAGGGGAAATGATAGTCGAAATAATTACAGGGGAAATGATAATCGAGGCAGACCTAGGTTTAACAAAAAAAGACCTTTCCAACAGGCAAACTCTGCACAACAAGAGTTTGATGGAGCCTGTAATACAGTAAATGATAGTGGTAACTCTAGGGCTATCACTGGTTGTGCTTTCGATTTTGGGAGAGCAACTGAATGCCCCCAATGCTTAACATTGTTCGACTCATCGACTGTATCTACTCTAAGTTGTGGTCACCCTCTTCCTGCTCTACCTGCTACAGTTGCGCATGATGGGAGAGGATCTCTCATCTTACATAAAGGTCTAATAAATGATAGGCTAGTCTCAGTACTTTTCGATTCGGGATGTACTACCGTCGGGGTTAGGGAGTCTCTGATAGATCCTTGCTGTGCCACTGGAAAAACAATCAAATGTGTTACATTTGGTGGTACTATGGAAAGTTATCCTACTGCTATTATTAGGATTGACACTCCCTTCTTCACAGGAGATGTCCATGCATGTCTTCTTCCTAATCCTATTGCGGATCTTATAATCGGTCGTATTCATGGGGTTAAGGAATGCACCCCGCAACAAATTTCTAGTTGGAAAAAAAAACATTCAAACGGTCAATGCAGTGGTGACAAGAGCTCAAGCTCTTAATCCCCCAACTTCATCGGATAATAGTAATGAAGTTGATAGCCAAGACGAGCACTTGGTGATTTCCCATGACTCGTTTGTTAAACGTCAAGAAGAGGATCCTTCTTTGAAGAAATTCTTCCTTCTTGCAAAGAAAGGGGATCCCAATCAAAATACTAATCACAAATCGTATATTACTATGAAGAATGGTATATTGGTACGGATGGTACAACACTCGGACAAGTCTATGCACTCGCAAATTCTTGTGCCTAAGTGTATGAGAGCCTTAATTCTTCAGCATGCACACGATTCTCAGTGTGCTGGACACATGGGGTTTTCCAGAACTAAAACTAGAGTCCTTGCGTCCTTCTTTTGGCCATTCGTGAATAAAGACATCCGAATTTATTGCCGATCTTGCAAAATTTGTCAAGAGGTCAAGTCTAGAGGTCCGAGACATGCTGCTCCTATTCAGGCTGCAGATATTCCGATTCGGCCGTTTCAGAAAATGGCTATAGACATCATTGGTCCGTTCAAGATTAAGTCAGCCAGAGGACACCAATTTATCCTCACTTGCGTGGACATGTGCACGCGTTGGCCAGAGGCTATTCCTCTGAAGAGCATATCAACTGTCGATATCGCTGATGCTCTTTGGCTCATATTTTCTCGTCTGGGATTCCCCGGAGAAATACTGTCGGACCACGGCACTCAGTTAATTTCGGACGTTATGTCTCAGGTAATGGCTACGCTAGACATTAAAAGGTCTCTCAGTAGTATTTATCATCCAATGTCCAATGGATTGGTAGAACGTCTTAACAGGACACTAAAAAACTTACTTGGCAAGATAACGGAGGATCATCCTGAAGATTGGGACAGGGTTTTACCTGCAGTCCTCTTTGCCTATAGAGAAGTTCCCAACGAGCATACAGGGTTTTCTCCTTTCGAACTTGTCTTTGGTGCGCAACCGCGCGGTCCGATGTCCTTGTTACACGATTTGATAACTTCTGATAATATTGACGATGATACACAATCGTCATATGAATATGTAATTTCTCTTAGAGAAAAGATTATCGAATCGTGCAGGTTAGCAACTTCATCTTCCGAATTTGCGAAAGAAAAAGCTAGGCGATTTGCTAACAAGAAAAGACGCCTACGTCAACTTTGTCCTGGAGACAAAGCATATGTCTTACTTCCCTCAAGAGAGAATAGACTTCTCATTTCATGGAAAGGTCCATACACTATAGTCTCCAAAATTTCCGATGTCGACTACATCGTCGATGTGGATGGAAGGCATAAAACCTTCCATATAAATATGCTAACAGAGTTTATTGAACGTCCAGACTATTTGCAGCCTATTTTCCAGGCGATGGACGACTCTCCAGTCCAACATGGTCACATCTCATCCCTGTCCGTCATACAGGATGAGGAAACTATTTTTTCTGACGTTAACTTACCTCTTCCTGCGATTCCACTGAATTCAACGGAATCGTGGAGGGACGTTACAATCTCTTCGAACTTGTCTTTTGAGGAGCAACGTCAAGTATCCTCTACGCTACAATCATATCAGGATGTCCTTACCGACATTCCTGGACACACAGATGTCATAGAACATGACATCATACTTACTGATCGTAATCCGATCAGAGTAAGACCATACCCAATACCTATTCATTTTCAAGCACAAGTCGAGAAAGAATTGGATGAAATGATTCAACTGCAAATAATTGAACCATCCACTTCAGCTTATTCTTCGTCGATAGTTATTGTTCGAAAGAAAGACAATAACATACGTCTTTGCGTTGACTATCGCAAATTAAATCAAGTTACGAAGTTCGATGCTGAACCTATGCCATTATTAGATGATCTACTTATTAGACTTTCTAAAGCTAAATTCTTTACTAAACTAGACTTGTCGAAAGGTTATTGGCAAGTCCCACTGACGGAACACGCCAAACCTCTCACTGCTTTTTCGACACCTAGGGGTCTGTTTCAATGGAATTTTATGCCTTTCGGGCTTATGAACGCCCCAGCGACTTTCGTGCGCATGATGCGACGAATTCTATCAGATCGTGCAGATGTCATCGCATATTTAGACGACATCTGTCTTTTCAGCGATACTTGGGAAGAACACTATTTGGGTCTAAAGGAATTGCTATCTACTCTACGTGAGCATAGTTTGACTGCAAAACCCTCTAAAGCTTTTGTTGGGTTTAGTGAAATTTCCTTCCTAGGTCATCGAGTTGGTCATGGTCTGTTGAAGACAGAGGACCAAAACATTTCGAAGATATTAAATATCTCGGTTCCGAAGACAAAAAAGCAAGTTGGTAGTCTCTTGGGATTGATACAATTCTATGGAAGATTCATTGAGAATCTGTCCTCCATTATGGCACCACTTTCATCGTTATTAAAAAAAGGTTCTCCTAATATGGTGCGTTGGTCCCAGGAATGCCAATCTTCATTGGATCAGGTTAAGAATTTGTTCTCATCTCATTCTATCTTAAGACTACCAACGATTGATACGACTTTTGTTCTTCGTAAAGATGCCTCATCCACTGGGATTAATAAATAATAATAAATTCTTTAAGCGCCAAACACGGCGCATAAGGCAGAAACCAGTGCTCTCCAGGTTGTTCGTTGTGACGCCACTCCTCTTAGCTCTTGCACATTATTTAGGCCCAACGTTCTTCCTTCTCTTATTATGTTCTTCTGAGTGTTTCTTTTGGTCTTCCTTTTTTCCGCTTACCCTCAGGAACCCAAGTGAGCGCCTGTAGTGGTATTCTGTTGTTTTGCATTCGTAGGACATGACCGATATATGACCATCGTCTTTTCCTTATATAGTCGGAGACATATTTCTGCCTAGAGTCTTCTCTTATTTGTCGATTAGTCTTGAATTCTTTCCAACTGATGTTCATGAGTTTTCTAAGACATTTGTTCTCGAATGTATTCAGCTTGTCTCCAATGATTTTGTTATTTTCCAACTCTCACAGCCGTATGTTAACACTGAGATAACATTTGAATTAAACAGACGAAGCTTGGTATGTATATTCAATGATCGTATTTCCAAATGTTAGATAATCTATTGAAGGCGCTAGCTGCCAAAGCAATTCTAGTATGGATTTCTCTTGTTGTGTCACCATCCTGAGTCATTTTACTGCCTAAATAATTGAAACTTTCAACTTTCTGTAGTTTTTCCCCGTTCAAGATGATATCAAAGGTCTCGTTAGAAAAGTTCATAGCTTTAGTTTTAGAGGCATTTATTTGGAGACCAATTTTAACCGAGAGATGACACAAATTATTTATTGCTTCTTGGGATTGTCTTGGTGTTGAACTTAAGAAAGCTACATCATTTGCGAAATCCAGGTCCCCCAGGAATTTTCCATTTGTCCATTTTATACCCAATTGTTCATTGTGGGTATAGTTTCTCATAACCCAATCAATAGCTATTCCAAAAAGTAGTGGTGACATAATACAGCCTTGTTTTCACCCCTGTTTCTACTGTAAACCATTCTGTATTCCCTTTATTTGTTCTAACACAACATCTTGCATTGTCATATAGCGCTTTGATTATATTCACATATTTTGTTGGAAAACCATAGATTGTAAGTATCTTCCACAATGATGGGGTGTAGACTATCAAAGGCTTTTTGAAAATCGACGAAGGTGATAATAAGTGGCGATTGCCTTTCCACTGATTCTTCTATAATTGTTCTTAGTGTGAATATTTGATCAATACATGATCGTTTCGGCCTGAAACCCGCTTGTTCTTCTCTGATCTTTTCGTCAGCATGCAATTTAAGTCTTTCTAACATCATGCAACATAATAATTTTCCAGGTACTGATAATAGAGATATACCACGCCAGTTATTACAGTCTGATAGATCACCTTTCTTCGGTAACTTTACAATAATACTGTCTTTCCATTGTTGTGGTGGTTGTTCTTCTCTCCATACTTCATTTATAATATCTAAAATTCTCAAGAGGTTGTTGTCATTAATTGCTTTAATCATTACTATGTCACCAGCCTACTGCTATGGAAACACCTGTTAAAGGTAAATTAGGGAATTCAATACCAACAGAAAAAGAACAAATGAAGAGATGGGCTGAGCACTTCATGGAGGTGCTAAACAGACCACCACCAACAGTAACACCTGATTTTAATAATGAAACATCCACAACCACTTTGCCAATAACTTGCGATGAATTCACGCTGGACGAGATCAAACAAGCCGTTAAAAGATTAAAAAATTTTAAAGCTGCTGGAGTTGACGAAATTTCAGGGGAAATG
This sequence comes from Oreohelix idahoensis, assembly GCA_024509875.1. Lineage (NCBI taxonomy): Eukaryota > Metazoa > Mollusca > Gastropoda > Stylommatophora > Oreohelicidae > Oreohelix > Oreohelix idahoensis. Next base: position 222,638 of record JAMPIV010020944.1, read on the forward strand.
ATTAAAGCAGTTAATGACTGGGATTGGAGCGGCACTAATGCAGGAATATTCAGGAACTCTGCATCCTGTAATGTATATTTCTAGGAAGCTAAATGCGGCAGAAAGGAATTACTCGGTTTTAGACCGTGAATTGTTGGCTATGGTTTGGTCCATTCTTAAGCTACAAAGGTTCCTTCTGGGCGCGCATTTCTTTATGGAAACCGACCAAAAAGCTCTTACGGCTATGCAAAGTAGGGATTTGAAGAGCTCGAGATCTACTCGTTATGCTATTGCTCTTCAGCCTTTCCATTTCACGGTGCGAGCTATCCGTGGTTCGGATAATGTGATGGCGGACATATTGTCCAGATGCCCACATGATTCCAGTTAAATCTTGTGTCCTAGTTTTTCCTGATACACTTTCGGACTTAGGTCTGTCCTTAATATCCTAATATGTTGTAATAAAAATGTATTTGGATGATGTTTAGATAATTTAACAAATTTCATTTTGTCCATCCATCAATGATATGTTGCTAATATAGCATTGTAATTCATGACATTTGTATATTGCTATAATTATAGTATTTAGTAATGATTGATATATGATTGGTATTGCCAGCAACTTAGGTTTCTTTAATGGTACCCCCTTAGTTTGTTTGGCTTAAAGGAGATATTTTCTCCTATGTTGGGAGATGATTTGTATCCTCTTCAGACGCTTTGTTTATGCGTCTATTGTACCTGATATTAGGTTCATTTTTTCATGAGCACTTAAGTGATACTTGTGCAATCTTGCTCATGGACATATTAAAAAAAAAAAATTTCATTTTTTTTTTTTTTACAGGGGGGTGGTAGTAATATGTTGCTGTCATTTTTGACGGAGTCATCTGTCAAGTTATTTGCTTATGTTTTTATCATAAGAATAATTGTGTCTTTACCTGCGATGTCAGGTTGATTAGGGGTTGTCTTCCCTTGTTTATTCATTCATTGTATTTGACCTTTAGGGTCAAAGGTAGACAGTTCGGGCGTATGCCCATGGGCAGGTTTTTTTAAGCGGGAGTAGAGTTAGACTTCCGGCAAGCCGGGAGGTGTCCTGGTTTCTGAAGGGACGAGAGTCCATTGTGTTTTTCGGGAAGAATCTTCGAAGTGACTGCACTGGCAGTTTTCCCCAGTGAATCTCTGTGCGTTGGAATGACAGCAGAGTTCCTTGTTAAGTTCTGTGGACTCGGTTACAGGTAATACCGACTTTTTCCATTACTATGCTTTCGGTAGCAGAACATGTTAGAAGATTGCCTAGTCTGTGAACTGCAGCTCACCGGTCCTCCATTACAGAACATATATGTTGTGCTCAAGGTAGCCATCCAAGACTATTAGTCTTCATACCATCCAGAAATCCAGTGACGAAGATATATTGTGGGAGCCGCAGATTGGCGGCATATTTATGTCTACAATAAGCATTACTGCAGGGTTGATGGTAACCTGCTTATCAGAAGTACACATCCGACGTCAGAACGAGGCCTGTGTTTTCGGCTATTATACTACAGCCTGATAATGTGCAATTGGCGGGGAATGCCAAGTTGCACCTATGTGTCAAAGTGATTAAGGTATCTGGGAGCCGCGCTAGCGTAGTGGTTACAACACCGCTCTGGCGACCGGGTGATACAGGATCAAACCCGGGCGACGGCATTTGAGGATTTTTCGTCGACCGGGATTTGGACTGGATTAACTCGAGACCTGGCGAGCACATTTGAAGAAGTGTCGTCGACCAGGGACTGGCGGCTCCTGAGCCGACCCAGCTGCAATAGGTACCTCCGAAATCGGCGAGTATTTGCCTGAATGGCGAGGGACACCTGTCTCTGTACAAGAAATAAAGGGATACTCACGTAAAATCAATGTCAGGTTAGACATAAAAAAATAATAATAACCTGAGATTTCGCCTCGAGTATTAGCGGGCGTACGAAAAAAAAAAAAAAAAAAAAAAAAAAAATTAAGGTATCTGACGCGTTTAGTCAGTAATCCCAGGGCGACGCCACGAACTGTCCTTATTGAAGAACATGGTATTGACCATGCACGAATATTCAAATGTTTACCAGCTTGCTGAATGCCTAATGTATACCTATCGATTTCCGGTCAGCATGACCTTGTTTACAATGACTGTTCCTGTTGATACCATGTGTGTTCTCGTCAATAAATGTTTTGAAACGTGTCTGCGGTGTCCAAGCATCCTTGACTACTGCATGTGAGTGTATGGGTTGCAGGGTCTACATACATAAGAGCCTAAACACATTCGCGCCTTCATTCGCACCCACACTCAGTTCATCATCCGCTCGCACTACACACCTAACAACATGTATACTGTCTTGGGCCAGTGATCACCTCAACAAGAGAAAAAGTACAGTTACACATATGCACTGTCAGACCAGTGTTACTTGAAACAAAAACCCCACGTGGTTAAAGATAGGAACTGTCTATGCTTCACACAAATATGTCTCTTTACTAAACGCTGGCAAGTTGGGTACCACCGTTTCACTATATAAAAGAAAGAACACATATCAAATAATTTACATATATGTACTCAGTATAACTTACATTTTAAATAGCAAGCCGACCGCTTGACTTATAATTAAAACTTCCCGTAAAGTAAGTTATATAAAAATCAATCATCAGGAATTAGGAATATCTTCGTAATCCGTCAATATTTACTGATGTCGCATCTAGCATTTATAAGTTAGTTATTAAAACAGTTTCGACTGAGTATTTAACAGTTACATTAAACTCATTTCAGCTACTTGTTTAGTAAGCTAAAAATATAATTTATTATGTATTTCCACTGCAACTCGTCGATTAAAGAAATAACAAACTATCAAAATATTCACTCTGCACACAGATCTAGTTTAAAATGAAATCGGCGATTTTAACACTAAATCACTTCACAAAATACTAGAGATCTATTATATATAATAATTACCTCAAACACAGAAGTACTAATAACTTAAACCACTTCGACCAAACTAAAGGCCATCTCTATTAACAGAGATTATTTAGAAATCGAACGAAGGTTGTTCTAGTCTAACTGCAAAGTTACTGAGTGAAATGAAATAGTTTCAAACGTGGGTTAATATTTTAAACCAGACAAAGGATGAACTATTTCCCCCGCCCCGATCTCTCCCCCTTCTCATAACAGCTACGTTTAACTTAGAGAGGTGTCGTAACTGCCACCAGTGCGATTACGCACCTACGTTAACAAACTGACCGGGAAAAGCGCGTGTCAGTTGCAACTCTCAGACAACCGTCTGAAACTGCGACTATAAGGTGTAAATATTCGCTCCTACTTAAGCGTTCGGCCGATGCAACTCGTGTTTGACCGGTGAAAATGCAGACGGATGTCGGCTCTCTCCTAGCATTCTCACGCGTTTACGTCGAGAATCTAACTCAGGAGTGTCGTGTCATCTGAAGGTGCAGACCCAAGTCGGCTCGATGTCTGAGATGGACTGCAACTAAATCGCACTTCACGTCTGACTGACATCTATGTAATAGAATTACGTATCCCAGTATGAGAAAAACACAAGGTAAAGTTTGAGAATACTGAAGAAAATATTATTCGCAAAACAAGTGATGCGAAAAATACAGGAAAAAAACAAGTAAGGAAAGATAATAAAATAAAGGATGCGGGTGAGAGAATAGGAAGAAGATGTAGGCAATTTAATGATATAAAGACCTACGTGACAAGTATTCCAAAAAGTAAAATGGTTTTAGGACCGCGCGCTAAACTCTTCAAATTCTGACTGACGACTGATGTCTGGGTTCTAGAAACAGCAGTATAAATATCATATATTGCTCTTGATCTCTAATGGCGTTATTTTGCACTTCTGTGTGGGACAAAATTCAGGAGCTATGGTTCCCAAGATGAAAGGCTTTACGTCCCGGTCTCTCAGAGTTTTTCGTCTGGAGCGTTGACCGAGATCAAAAGACGTTTTGTTCTTCTAGCAGGCTTCCCCTTAGAATGCCCGTGCTAGGGATTTCTAGCTTTCCCTGGGTAAACTTCAAAGGGTCTGTTCCGTTACTCACACGTGCTGTCTAGCTGTCAAGTATTATATGATTGACAGATGAGCTCGCGTGAGTGGAACGAAGAATAACAAATAGCGGAATTTGTTTCCTGATATGACTGACAGGTCTAAGAAGATTGTAAACACCGCGTTTGCCAGTGTTTAAAGAAAGAGGACGGGGACTAAAGGGTAGTTTAATGCATGTTTTAGCTAGCAAATCAGAGAGCAGCTATTAAGTTACAATAGGCTGTTAGATTACTGTAGACTCTTTTCCATTGCACGTCACAATGTCAAAAACATCAAACTTATGCAGGTTCTAAAGTTCACGTACAAAAGAAACGTTTTTAAAGAAAATGGTAGACTTGACAGAGAAATTGAAATAAGATGTCATAAGGCCACTTATTATTGCTGTTTTAACAGATGAGTTTAAAAGAACTGACCTAGGTGATATTAGTCGCCTATTGCGACATATCTAAGGGTGATGTAGTCCTAGTATTTCTTTGTCTCCTCAGAGAACTCCGGGATCTTAAACTTTTGTATTAAATATTCCTTCCTTCCATCCTTCCTTCCTTCCATCCTTCCTTCCATCCATCCTTCCATCCATCCATCCACCCACCCTTCCTTCCTTCCTTCCAGCCATCCATCCTTCCTTTCATCCATCATTCCTTTCATCCTTCCTTCCTTTCTTCCGTTCTTCCTTCCATCCATTCTTTCTTCCTTCCTTTCATTATATCCCTTCCTTCCTTTCCTTTCCTATTCTTTCCTTCCTTCCTTCCTTCTATTCCTTCCTTCCTTCATCCTTCCTTGATGATGGTTGGTTTGGCATTAAAATGCTTAGATTGACTGCTCCTGATTGGATCTCTCCTCAACGAAGCAACATGGGTGTTTGGGCAAAACGTTCTTATAACATACGATTTCGTCAAGGAGAAGTCATGGACAGCCAGGAACACGGAATATTATGACCCTAATACAGGACAGGCCATAGGACTGGAAGTGAATTTTAAGATTAGAAGGGAGTAACTCCATAGACATCACTTTGCGCCTTAAGTTCTAGGACCTTACTTCAAATGCACGAAAGTTAGATGTCTAATACACCTGAAACATACAGCATCTTAAGCAGGTGCCCGACAGTTTTCCGACATTTCTTGTGCAAAAAAGTCTGTGTTCGCCCGATATCGGGGTAAGTTGTAATATGTAGATTTTATCATTTTATATTTGCATTTTGGCCTGTATAATTTGCTTGTTGGATGTACAGTTGCCTATGAGGCTAACAATATCATCATGCAAATAACTTCACTCATAAACCACCACTGCAAGAGCTGATGACTGCTTCGTGCTGGTTTCCTCACAAGAAACCACATCAGAGGTGGCCCCAGGCTCCATAAAGAGCAGGGAGTGGATACTGATATCATTGTGTATATATTTATTATACTAATCTTTATTAAGTCTTATATGTACATTCATATACATTTCAATTGTTGCCTTTCGCTGTCCAAAAGCACTCTCACCCGACTCACTGGGTTCCAAATTAATGCTCAGGGAGGGTAAAAATTCTGAGGAAAATGAAAGGGTGGATGGCAGCGGAGGTCGCCTAATGCTCATTTCAGGAGACACAATACTCAAAAGAGGCATTTATTTAGCTCTTGGTTTGTGGTATAAGTTGCCAGCAGTCGACGCTAGACACCAACATCAGACAGGACTTGAAGACGTATGACAACCTTTGTTGTTACCCTAGTCTTACTGCATGGGACGTGCTACAGTCACCAGTTTTGACTATTGAAGAGAAGGACCAGTCCAAAGTACCTATGGGAACCGACAGCGACTGAAGCTGGCGTCAACCGACCCCACACCGACAGATGAATACAATAACAACCCAATCAATGGACATTTACAATTTTGTTTAAAAAAATAAATACCCACTTACAATTTCAATCATCCAAAGAGGAATATGTTAGTACTTCATTTCTTTGAAAGAACTTTATTTATTTTACATTGTTAATCCATAGGTGATTATTGAATCTGTTTATCTGTAACTAAAAATCTATAGTTGGATTAATCACTATTGAATGAATTGTTTGTCTGCACCCATATGACTCATATTGTTTTAAATACATAACCGTATAGAGATATTAAATTAACAATTGCTTAATCACCATCAGCTGTGGGCTCAGAAATACGAGTCAATATATTTCCTCACAGAAGGGGCGGTAGAATAATAAGTTCATGACAGCTTAGATGATCTCAGTTGTTATGATTGCGTTTCTTCAAAATACCGTGAGGCTTCCTGAAGTAGAAGCATAATTCTTCTATTTATATCTCTGCCAAAAATAATCTTGATAAGTGGGTTTTGTTGTGATGTTACTGCTTTCATAAGGTCATACTGGACACGTAGATGAATGGTCAACTCGTTCCGACACAGTGCTGACATCGAGTGAGAATGTAGATGTAAAGGACGCGAATGTGTGTACAGTTCTGTTGAGTTGACAAGTCACTCACTCAATCATAGTTAGAAGTCAATAAAGGGTAGACTGCTGATGACGTTTCATACATTTAATAATGGACGTACACTTCGACATCACGATTACAGTCATTTGAACAGGTTGGCACAAAAATCATCGTATACATGAAAAATGGGTGACAATATCAGATGTACATTCATGTAGTGGTAAATATAATGGAACGATAGTAGGCAAGCACTCAATATTCTGGTTGTCTATCGTCTCATGCTTCAACTGACTAATCGCGTCAGTTAAGGTGGATACATAATCATCAACAATGGTTCACTGACAGAACCTTCTCCTGGCTAAGTTTCTCAAGCCGTAAATTCATCCAATGTTTATAGCAACAATGTTAAACCACAGTAGTGAGTTTTCATAATATATAGATCTCTGTACCATCATCAGATAATAAGACCTTTTCTGTTCTCCGACAATGATCCGCTTACAATGGCGGGAATCGAAAATGGCTCTCCTCCGTGAGCTTCGCTCACCCAGGATGAAAAATTATGAAGCAGAATTACTTCGTTATTCATACGTAAATGTCCTCATTGGGCTTCTATAAATATCTGCTATCAATAAGGCTGGTTACATCAAGTGATCTAGTGCTGCTAGATAACACGTCATCTTCATCTGTAATCAACAATCCTAGATGTACGATAATACGTCTCCCATCTAGGCTTAGCAAAAAAGTTCAGCAAAAAAGTTTTGGTTTTACCTGGCTTTAGGAAAACACATACAAGCGAATAACGCACGCCATTCCTAGGCGTTAATAATGGACATTAGGAGAATCTCTGATAATACAATCATACAGAGAAACAATCTCCTTCCTAGAATAAATCACAGAGATCAATCTTCAAACTTTCTAATCGACCAGCCCAAAGTAGCGACGACATGACAGCCTTCTCTGTCCACCCACCCAAAATCTACGCATGCGCAGAAATGCCTTTGACCTCAGAGTTCAGCTCAAAAAATAGACCGACATAGAAATACAAAGATACAAGGATATAAGACCGAATCACCTTAAATAGTCAAGGAATAAATTTAAATTCGGGCCATAAACATTTTAAGCAAGACCAATCATTTTCTGGCCATACCAGACGAAAAATGACGTAAATCTATTATTCATACGCCAGATTGAGACACAAGAACAGATAACCCATATAACCGAATATAACATCGATCAATCAGGGTTCTGCCCCTTAGACTAAGAATCATTGATTCTCAAATAAACTCTTTTCATCAGACAATTAGTTATACCTTACATTTGTATGCCTACCAAAAGTAATCTGTGTGTCACAGACTACCACACAAAAGAATCTGTGCGCAACAATCTTCAGCGAAGGTTGATGCATTTGACGACTCTTATTTGTATGCTCCAAGTTTAGCCATTGTTGGACGACTATTGCAGTGCATGGGAGACAGTACCGTCACATTGTAGTAGAACTCTTCTGTGAGCGTGTTTACATGATCCCAAGTCATAAATGCCCCTTACAATACAAACCTAGACAAGAAAAAATAGTTTGAACATTTTCCCCATTAAAAACTGTAGTTAAGTAGTTTATTTAATTAATTGACTGATTAATTTTAGTTTCCCCTCGTAAGTCGAGTCATATGAAACTTGATAGTGTAGTTCACGGGAGCCTCTGATCAAAGAAAGAAAGAACAGGATTTTAGTTCCCTCACGAATGTCGTAGATGGGACTAAGCGAGGTTGTGCCAGGGGCCGGTAACTTCATTATGTAAAAGTAAATTGCTACAATACGAATGCTTTAGTGCAGACTTCCCGATGGAGGACGTTCTGCAACGTTGTCTACATGATTCGTAGGGAGCTAAAAGAAAAATCAGCACGATGATGATTAAAAATTCAGCATCGTTAAGAGGGGTCAGTCGAGAGGCAATGAATGAATAGGAGCTCTCTCTGGCATGTCGTAATAGGCAACTAATGTGAGATCCTGCTTGCGCTGGTGATCTTAGCAAAATACAGTGCTTCACAATCACATTTCCTGTGAATACTGGGGTTCCGCGAGGCGTCGTTCGGAGTTCTACGAGATCCCTTGAATAAATATACAGAAATGAAAAAAACGAGGGCATGTTTGTCAAGTTATTATTAATACCAGATAAATTTCCGTACGCTCCCAAATTCCTGATTTACGTTAGAAGAGTTGTTCTGAAAAGACTGCAACAGAAAGGCGAACACAGAGCCAACATGTGGAATTTCATTAAAATTGCGTCTTTTTCTGTTCCAGTTAAGACAATTATTTTCGCCTACCGACATTTCATCAGAATTATTCATTGTTCGATGCTTTTCAATGTTCTGTGATCAGTTTTAGTTTTTTTATTTTGTGTTTGTTTGTTAATTTAAAATATAATTATCGAGGAACGAAACAGTTGTTAGAAGCTATTTCATTTTTAAGTAGTTCAGTGGGTCTCTGTGATAGGGATTAATTCATCATACCTCGGCTCCCTGAGGCGTATAGTCCTTAAACGAACTCATAGCAAACCTTCCTGTTCTGTGACATCTTTCGTTGTCTCTCTCAAGTTCTCTTCTCCATGTATTCTTCGGTCTTTCCCTACTACTCTTTCCCCTGGGAATTCCAGTAAAAAAGGACTGCCTTTTAATGCCATCAACAGGTTTCCGCTGTGCCTGTCCTATACACTTTGTGTTCGCACTTGACACACCATCAGTCAGTGTTCGCACTTGACACACCATCAGTCAGTGTTCGCACTTGACACACTATCAGTCAGTGTTCGCACTTGACACACCATCAGTCAGTGTTCGCACTTGACACACCATCAGTCAGTGTTCGCTGAAAACTGAGGAGGTACAAACAGCGTTGACGTGGCTGGCAGTCCTTTTCAGGACAAGTCCATTTTAGAGCTTAAACACGCTAGCAGATATATGCAATTCATGACTTAGCATATTTCAACGCTGCACGAGCTAACAATAATTTTCAAGACAAGTCTTTTTTAAAGCTTTAACATACTAGCAGATAGAGACTATTAGTCCTTCTCAGGACTTAAAATCTATCACCTCTCGACGGGCTAGCAATTCTTGTCAAGACAACGCCTTTTCAAGGATTCTTCAAGCTAGCTGATAGAAGCTAGTAATCCTTTTCAGTGCTGTTTTTATCAACACTATGCTTTAGTTAACAGAGCTGGAAATTAATCACGTGGTAAATAATCATGCCAGGAATGATGATGTCACTGTCAAAACTGATGAATCAGTACTCAGTGGTGAGAAGCCAGGACGAGTTTCTCTCCAGAGTAAAGGGCAGCGCCGTCGCTGAAAAAAAGCTGAGCTTACATGACAACAACCTACATCTTAAGAGTGGAGAAAGAGGCAGCTACTACAGGCCTGTGGTGGCTGTCTGAGACTACATTAACCAATGTAGTTATCGCGTGAGAACCTCAGTTTATACTTCGTAAGGTCCAAAATGGATGGCTCTGACATGAATGGAAAACATCAACAGAAGCCTCAGATCCTCAGACACTGTTATGGATCTACTGTTCTGGTCATGCAGGAGTGCGTAGCAATGAAAGAGCTGACAGACTAGCCTTGAGAGCACCTATAGTGGGGACATTTGATATGGATAAGGGAGAAATACTTAAGACATTTAATGATCTCTTGTTTTAGAACTACACAGCAATTCATGAATCAACAAGGTTAAGATTTCTTGAATTTAGCATAAAACGTAAGGTTAACAGAGATGGACATAGGCGAGGATGAATCCGTCGTGAATACAACCAATGTGGCAACAGGAACAATTAACATTCATACCCTTCGACATATGGTGAGGGAGACTGAGCACCTATGGGTTTGCCAAGAGTGCAGTGATGTCAATTCGGATCAAAAATAACAACAATAGAGTTGATTTTTTTGTTGCAAATCGCTCTCTGATAATACCAACGGACTTCAGTCTAGTTTGAAAGGGTCGTGTCTCGCCACAAGAAGACAAAATCCTCAAGGAAAATAAAAATATGTGGTCTATCCAATGTCATAACCGTCTTCTCATGTCCTGTTCCACTGGCACAGATAGTGATACCAAGAGCCGTTGATGTCCCAGAGTGATCTGATCACACAAGCTGTGTTTCGTATACATTACGGGCAGTTGTTATGTTGAAGATTTGTAGATTTGGCGTGTATGTGTAATTAACTCATTTACCGAGGCTGCGTCCGAGTGACATAGTGGTTAGGGCGTTGTTCTTCCGCGGCACATACGTTGTGCTCGATTCACGTGATCGACGACGCTTTAGTCTACCCAGCTGTAAATGGGTACCTACTTTGCTCTTGAGTTAGGGAAGGAAAATGTAGCGAGGAACGGAACAGGTCACCCCATCTCTTAAAGCCTTGTATAATGAATTCTCTTCGTTCCACTACGGCAGTATCTACTATGGGACTACCTTTACCGACACTGGGAAGTCACCGGGTTTCAAGATCAAAACCTGGTTGCGACATGCTCCAGTTTAACCAGCTCTAAATAAGTACCTCATTCTGCTCTTGAGTTAAGGGAAATGGCAGCTGGTGCCCCCCCCCCCCCCCCCCCCCCCCCCCCCCCCCACCCCCCCCCCCCCCCCCCCCCCCCCCCCCCCCCCCCTCCCGCTCACAAAAAAAGCTAGACTTAATATCGCGAAGTCCACGTCACTTCCTTAAGGGAGTATCTTATTTGAGATTACCATTACCTTTTACCTGGTGTGTGTATGTGTATCAGAGTTTTTATACTTGTCTAAACTGTATTCCCTTCCTCTGCAGATACGGAGCGAAGGATTCAGGCTTTCGAGTATAAATTTTATAGAAGAATATTGCGCATTTGCTATAAAGAGCACAAAACAAATGTCTATGTTAAAGAGAAAATAAACACCTATGCAGGCCACCAAGAACCACTTTTGTCAGTAGTGAAACGTCGAAAGCTTGCCTGGTTTGGGCATGTAACTCGTCATGACACCCTTTCGAAAACGATCCTCCAGGGAACAGTCGAAGGTAAACGGAGAAGAGGAAGGCAAAGAAAATCCTGGGCTGATAACATCAAAGAATGGGCAGGGCACGGTTTTTCCACACTTGTACGCATTGCTGAGGATAGAGAGCAGTGGAGGACCCTGTCTGCTGATGCTTCCACCATGGCACCCCTACGACCCATGAATGGTTACGGGTTGAGATGAGATGATGAAACTGTATTCGTCTAACATACAGAGGTTCCGCAGGTTATGAAAACTTACGTTGGGTTTTAAAAGAAAAATACTGAAAAACACCTAATGCTTCTTAGTAGGACAAAAGGCAAAGAAATTTGCTTACGTTCCGGCTACAAGATCTTCGTCAGTGACAGCGAGAGCTAAGTGAGAAACATAATAAATACAACCCGTGAATACCGCTGGTCTGAGATCGTTGCTATGAATACGCAAAAAGATGTACGCTATGGGTTCTGTCATAGCAAAAAGGTTGAGAAACATTGGCACAATAGAACATATTGCTACAGACACCGCCACTACACAAGGCTCATAACGAAGAAGAAATTACATGATAATGATGATAATAACAATGTTAAGGATGCACCTCAGACGTAGCCGAAACGACGACAATAATACGGAAGCTAATGAAGGCAAATCCTGCCGTTTTTGCATACAGCGAATTTAAATATAAATAAATGAACCGCCTGTCGAGAAAGATCAATAAGAAGTGACCAGAATGAGCTAAGAGATTTGGAAGAAATGGCGAACAGAGATAAGTGAGGGGGTTGTTACAGCCGATTACGCCGAGTACAGTCCGTAAAAGAGGAGTCGGCATCCGTTGCTCATTCATCTGTTTTTAACTTGTAGAGAGTACTTGAAGCTTATAATTTAAAAGTTCAAATGCTATAGATCGTTCTGTCCTTAAAATTGGGGGAAGAAAATCCATTTGGAGTTCCGTTTACACCAGGAATAGCGAGCAAAAGTATCCTACCAGAGATGGACTTTCTGATGTTCGTTTTTTTTAAACATCCGGGCTCCTCTCCCTCTTTTTTATGGTATTCATTCCAAGAACGTGCCGGGGATGCCGGGTATGATCTCCGCTGCCATGGCAACCAGACAGCTTTACTTACGTGGAGGCAGATCGAAGTGGATTCACGAACCCATCCCAAGTTAAAAAGTAATTAATTTCCTGGAAGAGAAAGTATTGTGGATCCAAGCGCTTAATTTGGGGGGAATATTTTTTTCAGGTGATTTCGTACTTAAAATACTCCATTAGCATTTTTAAAAGGTTTACGTTAATTCATTGATTACATTTGAGCTTGAGCGTCAAATATCTTGTATTTATTTTCTTTTGGCTTAGCTCGTGTTCACAAAAGGGAAACAAATACTGCCAGTCACAACAATACAGCAGAATTCTAGCGAACTGTGTTTACACTAAAATGGAATTTCTCTTTTAATTAAAATTAATCTGAATGTTTTTTCTTGCAGTGTATTACAGTTAACATCAAATTAATTATTAAGCGTTGGAATGACCTAAATGTTTAGTAGGAAAATGAGATTATCTCATTTTAAATTGTTGGGTATTAGGATTTAATATTCTCTTATTTAAATTTCAGGGAGTCGGGATTAAATTTTCTAATTTCATTGCCACTTTTGCGTGCTTCCTACAGAGCACAGGGCCATTACTGCAAGAAGGTTCTGTTGCAGGAATATCGCTCCATAACATTCGTGTAATTTGTTTTGCAGTGATTTACATTGCGTGGAGACAGGATTAGATATTCTCAGATTTAAATTGCGGGGAGACAGGATTAGATAGTCTCCGATTTACATTGCACGGAGACAGGATTAGATATTCTCTGATTTACATTGCGTGGAGACAGGATTAGATATTCTCAGATTTACAGTTCGGGGAGGCAAGCTAAGATATTCTCAGAGTTAAAGTTCGGGGAGGCAAGCTTAGATATTTTTAGATTTAAATTGCGGGGATACAGGATTAGATAGTCTCCGATTTACATTGCACAGAGACAGGATTAGATATTCTCTGATTTACATTGCGTGGAGACGGGATTAGATATTCTCTAATTTGCATTGCGTGGAGACAGGATTATATATTCTCAGATTTAAAGTTCGGGGAGGCAAGCTTAAATATTCTCAGATTTAAATTGCGGGGAAACAGGATTAGATAGTCTCCGATTTAGATTGCATGGAGACAGGATTATATATTCTCTGATTTACAATGCGTGGAGACAGGACTATATATTCTCTAATTTACATTGCGTGGAGGCAGGATTAGATATTCTCAGATTTAAAGTTAGGGGAGGCAATCTTAGATATTCTCAGATTTAAATTGCGGGGAGACATGATTAGATAGTCTCCGATTTACATTGCATGGAGACAGGATTAGATATAGTCTGATTTACATTGCATGGAGACAGGATTATTGATTCTCTAATTTACATTGCGTGGAGGATGGATTAGATAGTCTCAGATTTACATTGTGTGGAGACATGATTATATATTCTCAGATTTGAATTGTGGGGAGACAGGATTAGATATTTTCAGGTTTACATTGCGGGGAGACAGGATTAGTGTAACAGTCAGAAACACCAGATGTAACTGGAAGATGTAACAGGCCTATTTTACCCACTAGATGTAAAGACTGTTTTGTATCGAGTTGAAGTGTCGCTGAGTGGGCGTGTCGTTGATCACCTGGACAGTTCAGTGTTGCGTGTATCTAGGTCACCAGCGTGAGGCACTGCCAGGGTGTAATGTAGACACTCACACATAACAGCATACATGTTGTATTCTCAGAAGTGTAGTACTCGTAGTGAGATGTGGTAGAGAGTAGAGGTGTGTGTGTGTAGAAGCAGCAGATCGTGAACACGAAGTCGTTTAGGCTCTTATTCAGGTACACACAAACTCACTCCACCACAAGTAAAAGTCATAAATGTAGTTAGCACCGATGATTTTTTTTGAACATTTATTACTGCAACAGTACGCTGACAGACGACACAGTCAATAGCACAAAGGATCATGGACATTTTATGTGTGGTAATGAACATTCATACCTAGCATCATAAATCTTGGATAGCTCATGTGTAAGATGCTAGTAAAGCTGGCTTGACAATATACGCTCCTTCTTACTGTAGCTCAGGGCCCCTGACTAAACACGTCAGGTAGACTTTCAACAAATATGCTGCACGATAAAGGCGGATCCAGTTGATCAATATCGAAGTCTGTGAACTTATATAACCAAAGTCAAGACTTCATCTGGCTTCACACGCCAGACACTTCTTCTTCTGCTCAAAGATGGCGGCCGTAATGACGGGCCTCTATAACAACTGTGTATACTTCAAAGGCAGGTATAATCATCCATGCCGTAATTATATATCGCCAACATGCGATTTTAATAACAATATCTTTCCACTGGGCTTCTGTAATATACTAAGACGGATAATCTAAATTGGCTCCATCGAGCACACATAATGGACTCTGTATAACAAAGAACTGTGAGCTCCACTCACAGGTTCACAAAATGTTCTGCAACATAGGCATAATAATAAAGTTTCATTTTACCTTTGCCAGAAATCCAAGAAATACACTAATAACAACTGTCGTCATTCTTGACGAACAGAATAACTCTGGGGAGAATCACAAACATCACAGTCTCACGAAAGACTATTTTTTCCCCAGAAAATGCAGAGAAGAACAGCGGACATACTCGTCCGGTCAGAACCCAGCTCATCACTCAATTACGGAAGTCCCTTCCGTTCGCGCTTAAAACCTTGCGCATGCGTAGACAGAACAGATCTAAGAACAGCTAACCCCGCTTTTAAGACAGGTCAACTACAACGACTAACAAAGGGAAGATAACCCTAAATCAACCTGTCTCAGGGAGTTAACAAACAGTTCTCTAACTTAGATCATCAAAAAATATTACATCGACCTACGTCTTATGAAACCGTCAAAAACGACAGCAACAGACAACCGCACCCTCCGGATAAAAAAAAATGAACATTTTTTTGGAAATACATCAATGAGCAAGATACAACATGCTCATAGCGCATGAATGATGCGCCGATGAAATAAACAACATACAATAATGTCTTAATGACAGAATCAAACGACGCACAATAGAGCGTCTAGTGAGAACAAAAAATCACCTCACAAGATAAGAGAAACTATTTTTTTCTCCAAGTAAAACATACCCGGAAGGTACCATCAAAGAAATCTCAGTTGCTGGCGATGCTAACAAAAATCGCACACATATCAACAAATGCAATATTATAGCAATGTGAATGACAATATAAATCGAGAAGTCATATGAACATATAAATCTATCGAAGTCTCATTCTATATAATCACTATTATCTAATGGATAGCCATAATCAATATTCATAAAGTCATTATACATTCATATGACAATACAAGTGTACAATCTAACAAATAGAAGATGGCATCCACCGTACAAAACAATGCTGTATCTCGAAGATCAATGTAAGCAGCATAAAAATAGTATGTAAGTGTGACATATGGCATCGTCATGATTCTCAAAAGCACTCCGTACTTGGTACTAGTTTGAACTGAGAACAATATAAATATACAGTTAGCAACATGCTATAATGTACTATAATTACGAATACATGTTTAAGTTTTACATGAGGCCGCATTAATTTTTTCGACCTTTATATATGTCAACTCAACCTTCTCCATTACACCAAAAATGGTAATAGAGAAAGAAAACAATTAATTTACCACTCTAATGTGAAAACAAATGTGTTAATATATATTGTTATATTGAAGAGACATAAGTCTAGAAGTGTATCAAGAAAATCTAGGACACAAGACTTAAGTGGACTCATGTGGGCATCTAGACAGTATGTCTAACATCACATTATCCAGACCACGGATAGCTCGTACCGTGAAATGAAAAGGTTGAAGAGCAATAGCATATCGAGTAGATCTCGAGCTCTTCAAGTTCTTACACTGAATAGCTGTAAGAGCTTTTTGGTCGGTTTCCACAATGAAATGCGCACTAAGAAGGAATCTTTGTAACTTAAGGATTGACCAAACCATAGCCAATTATTCACGGTCTAAAACCGAGTAATTCCTTTCTGCCGCATTTAGCTTCCTAGAGATATACATTACAGGATGCAGAGTTCCTGAATACTCTTGCATTAGTGCCGCTCCGATCCCTGTGGATGAGGCGTCACTACGAAGAACAAAAGTCTTATCAGCAATAGGTAGTCTTAAGATAGGTGGGGATGAGAACAAATTCTTAATCTGATCCAATGAAGATTGAAATTCTTGAGACCAGCGCTCCATGTTAGGAGACCCTTTCTTCAATAGGGTTGAAAGTGGTGCCATGATAGATGATAGATTCTTAATGAATCTTCCGTAGAATTGTATTAATCCCAATAGACTACGTACTTGTTTTTTTGTTTTAGGCACAGAGATATTTAATATCTTAGAAATGTTTTGGTCCTCTGTCTTCAATAGACCATGACCAACCCGATGACCCAGGAAAGAAATTTCACTAAACCCAACATAGGCTTTAGAGGGTTTTGCAGTCAAATTATGCTCGCGTAGAGTAGACAATAATTCATTTAGACCCAAATAGTGTTCTTCCCAAGTATTACTGAAAAGACAGATGTCGTCTAAGTAAGCAATGACATCTGAACGATATGAGAGAATTCGACGCATCATGCGTACGAAAGTAGCTGGGGCATTCATAAGCCCGAAAGGCATAAAATTCCACTAAAACAAACCCCTAGGTGTTGAGAAAGCAGTGAGAGGTTTGGCGCGTTCATTTAACGGAACTTGCCAATAGCCTTTCGACAAGTCAAGTTTAGTAAAGAATCGAGAGTTAGAAAGTCTAGTAAGTAGATCTTCTAATAAAGGCATAGGTTCAGCATGGAACTTCGTAACTTGGTTCAATTTGCGATAATCTACGCAAAGGCGTATGTTATTGTCTTTCTTTCGAACTGTGACGTACGTCTAAGTATGACAAATGAATTTCCCTGACTCGATGGATTATAACAGAATATTGGCCTCTCATAACTTTAGAACCCCTGATCATCTGTTGTAACTTTAACCTGCATGCAGCATTTCCACGAGAACTTTACACGCTGGATCATTAATATGTAGCCTGCTATCTTCTGTGAACTTTTGAGATCGCATGGCCTTTGATGGGAGGTTAAATCCCGCCCTCAACCATCTCTGAGAACGATTTATAGCAATCTTTTCCTTAACGCCGGCCCAAAAGAGGACGTGGCCAGAGACTCACTCCTGTTTCTAGAGCAATTAACAGCAGTTCAATTTCTTACCTGGCTGTCACCCCGCCTGGTGGGAGTTGCCAGAGCTTCTCAGAACAGCGGTACCATCAAAGCCAGGCTGATTTTCAGAATTCAACGTGGGGCGATATACGATCTAAAGAAATCAGGGAACTCCCAGCTAACGTAGTTAGCTTCTCGAGAAATTTTTCGCACTCTCATGCGAGCAGCCTGAGACGAAGAAAATCGGTAGACCGGGGGAAACGGAGGAATCGCAGCGGTTAACACAACGGCGAGGTACCTCGGATTCTGCTCGACTTCAAGAAGGGTGTGAAAATCTAACACGTCCTATTTAAGTTACATTTGAGAAGTATAAATAAAGAACTCCGAAAACTGCATTTTATCGTTCGTTCTGACAGAATCCTAGTTTCACTAGCATAGTCGGATTCCTGCTAGATTTCATCTACCTTCGTTGACTATTGGAGTGTATTCTTTCTGCGCAGACGGTAATTTATACATTAGCTTCGAGAGATCAGTGGTCTAGTTATTTCAATTTATTTCATTGGATTGTGGTGTAAATTTAACCTTATTAAATAAACCCATTTTCAAAGTTCTAGTGCAAACTAATGTTACAGCTAAAAGTATTTCCTAATACACTTGACGCGTAAATTAATTTTGCAGACGTTAGAAGGAATTATAACCAGTAAATCCAGTTTAGTTCTGTATAGATAGATGTGCTTTTAATTATTTTAACTCACGGGAAGTTTTCCTGATTTGTTAATTGACGACGCTAATAAAGAAAATAGGCTAACTGTAATTTATCGCGTGTCAGATTATAATATGATTTGTAATGCATTTCTTGTTTTGATTATCTTTCATTCAGAACGATCATTCAACCTGCATCCCAGCAATTATTAATTATATACAGAGTTCTGCCAACTCAATTCGATAACTCCAGTAACATATGAACCTTTTTAAAGCTAAACTTGTGGCGACCTGTAATGGGCCCCGCTCCTCTGAATTTAACTGAGAATAAAGCCACCCAAGAAACACTTTTAAAATACTAGTTCATATAGTCCTTAAAAGTAAAACTGGAAGCAGAACATATTTTATTCACTGCCCTATTTGTGAAGAAAAAACATAGGTCTACCTGAACACTGTCTGTCAAGTATATTCAGTGGATTTTACACACCCCCCCGAAGAAGAACTTACCTCAGTGTTTTTTTAACTTGTGACATTACGGAAAAAGAAAGTTATCTCCACCAGCTGTGCCAATTTTAGGAACCACACCATACCTCACGCCTAGCCAAGTGCCTGTGCCATTAATTAGGAACTTTATCTAAACCAACAGTAGCCTTTACGCTTCACCGTCTGGCGATTTTTTGAGACTATTTGCTACCTCGTTAAATCTGGGGCCTGACACGGAAGAAATAAGAGGACCAGTCCATTATTCCACGGTATTAGCTGCTGTGGTAAATAATTCCTAGAGTGACAGAATTCACCATTTTGGTAAGTCTGCGTGTGTGTTTGTGGGATGGCCAGCCCTAGTGTGTTTTTTTTTAATGAAAGGAGATTTAATCTTTTCTTTACCCTTTTTAATTAGTTCGACCTAGTATTAAGGTGGATTATATTCCTTGTACGGGATTTCTCCTAGCGGGATTGTGTAACTGTGTTCATTCCCCCCTCCCGTAAAATGTGTATGATTAAAGGGAGACATTTAAGAACCCTAGCTTTTCCTCTACACCCCCCCCCCTTTTAATGTAACACCTTGCCTCAGAGTAATAAATTTACCAGTGGGTTAAATTGCCTATCTCTGATCACCCCCCCCCCCCCTTTCTTGTCTTTTGGACCGGGTCTTGTCTGTTAGTAAATACAAACGGGAAACGGTGGATGGGATATTTCTCCTCAAACCCCCCTCTTCCCTTATCATATTTGTATTCTGTAACCTTTGATTTTGACTGTAAATGTATAATTATTTGTGACTGCTTTATGATAATAAAGGTATTAATCTTTATTTGTGTTGGTTGTCGGCTGGCCCAAAACTCCAAACATTTCCATCTGTGTAGGCTGTATTCATGTACGTTGTGCGACAGAATCACCAAATCGGTGAGTGCGCCTGAGCGACTGGAACTGACAAACAATTGTTTGTTCAGAAGAGAGATAGGAATAGTCTGTGAGAAACAGATATTGTCGTAATAAGAGACTGTCCTTGCTCTTCCCAGCGCTTGTGAATCTACTGCCTCATTCTCCTAAATCCTTATTCTCACAGAGCCTTCAATATTCCTCTACACTCTAAAGGGACCAATATCCATCAGCACCCTCTCAGATAAAAATTACGACAATATATGGTTAGCTCGTTCGAGATTCTGAACCTAGTTAAAATAGAGTGTGGTTGATTGTCTTTGTGAAGTAGGGTAAAATCTTTAAAAGTAATTACTTCCCCTAGACCAAGCCGTTCAGTATTTGGGCCGACCACACAATAATTATGACAGGTTTTTTTTTTCCACAGGAGCAGGCAGTTAGTGATTATAAAAGATTTGTCACCTTTGTATTCTCTGGCAGAGGGAATTGAAATTTTTTGGTTATATAATTGCTGGGACTGCGTGATTGTTTTACAATCACTAAAGGTTTTGAAGCGTTTGAGTTGAGCTAAGCTAAAGACGGATTGTTCTGATTTAAAAAAAAATTAAGTTAACTACGTCTCGTCTCAAAATTGTCTTCAGGGACGGAGTTTATTGTTAGAGAATTAACATTTTCTGGAAAAAAAGAAAATTCCTTTTAAATTGTTTTAATATAAATATTTCTCTACTGTTAGTAAGAGTAGATTTTTTTTTCTAGTGTAACTTACTAATTTAATTGGCATAGTTGCTTGCGTTAAAAGTCTTAAGTGACAATAATAGCGGCGATAAGTTAACACAAGAGGTCATTCAGTAAATTGTTTTTTACTTTCGTTTTTCTCGTAGCGGCTTTGAATTTTTTTCCCTTCTTGTTCTTTCGTACTATTCTCTAGTCATACTACATCTTATTCTTTGACAATGGCAGAGAGGATACAGATGAGATCCATCCTGAGGCTGGAAGCGAAAGAGGCAGGCATAGACGCAGAAGCGGCGAATCTGTTTATCAACCAGGAATTGGAAATATATGACGCGCAGCAACAAAGAGCAGAAGCAGAGAGGAAGGAAGAGAAACAAAGAGCAGAAGCTGAGAGGAAGGAAGAAAAAGAGAGAGAGAGAAGAGAGGGCAGAAGCTAGGAAGAAAGAAGCGGACGATCGTCAATTGGAGCAGAAGAAAATTGAGGCAGAGATGGAAGCTCGCAGGGAAAGAGAGAGAGAGCGAGAAAGACAACATGAACTGGCGCTTAAGGCTTTAGAGAGTCGGGGCGCCTCTACTCCAAATAACGGAGAGCCGTCTTCGCCCCAGTCTCAGTCAATGGACCTCTCCAGCACTCATTCTGCCCAATTAGCGGCGATGTCTTTTGCTTTAGAATCTTTTCCTAGCCCTAATGAAAAAATTGACAGCTACCTAGAAAAATTCGAAAGGCTCGCGAATCTGTATGGGTTAGAGAGTTCCCGCTGGGCACTTAAGCTCTCAACGTCACTAAAAGCTAATGCTTATGACGTGTACACGAAGCTGGGAACCAACCAACATGATTACGACATGCTGAAAAAGGCCTTGCTAGAACGGTTTGAGATGACCGCCCGAAAATTCCTGCAAATGTTCAGGAACAGCCGAAAAGAGAGCACGGAAACATTCCCACAATTCTCTTCACGTCTCACGGGCTATTTGACAAAGGGCATTGAATTATCTGACCTACCTCTTACATATGAGGGACTACTTGAACTTGTTCTTGTGGAACAGATAAAGGCAACTTTGTCAAACGAAACCCGTAGATTTTTGGCTGAACAGGGCGCAGTCAGGCTTGAGGACATCCTCAATAAGGCCGAACGCTATACCAATGCAATGGCCGAACTTCCCAGCACTAAACGTAAACCCACAGATGAGCCATCTCGAAAACAAAATCTAGAGCAGTCATCCTATTCTTCTAATTCCTCTCAGAATTATAACCAACGAGAAAATAATACCCAGAGACCTCCCTAGGAAAAATCGAAATTCTACAAAACCCGATACCCCCCCAACAACAATTATGATCAACCCACCAAGCCTACGTGGCAGCGCGGCCACCAAGGTCAAGGAAAAGGAAAGACCCCTACACCAGGAACGTCTGATCAGGGCAAGCAGACCGGGCCTAACCGCGTTGGATGTTTGCATACAGCCTCAAAAGGTAGAGTCAATGTCAGTGATTCTCAACCTGAGGGGGACCGACCCTCAACTCGAGGAACTGTAATTTTGAATGGTACCTCAACCACTTGTCTCTTTGACACTGGATTAAGTTTTAGTTGTATTGTTGCTAGACACCTAGTCAAACCAGGTCAGGAGACAGAGGAAACCGTCAAACTTAGTGGAGTTTTTAAGAGTGATGCGCCCAGGATGCTGCCTATCGCACTGGTAGAAATACACTCTGACTTTGTCAGAGGGGTTATTAAAGCGGCCATTATGGATGATCCTATCTACCCAGTTATCCTGGGATGTAGATATGTGTTTATTGGGAGACCAAAGGAGCCGATTGTGGCAGCGATAACCACAAGAGGGCAAGCCAAGCAAGAGAGGGAGCCTGCGCCAAATTTGTTGCCGAATGAACTGAAGGAGGCGCAACAAAAGGACCCTACTCTGGAGCCCTGCTTTAAAAGACTGCCCATGGCTAAGGACCCCAGACACAACGGAGACATCTTTTCTAAGGATGGCGTATTGTATCGTAGAACGGGCAACCCGGACACGGGGAATAACCAGCTCCTAGTACCGACGCAGTACCGAAGCCAGATCTTAGAGATGGGGCACTCTCTTCCCTTTAGCGGACATATGGGACAAAACGCCACTATTCAGCGAATAAAAACCCACTATTGGTGGCCAGGAATGAACTCTGACATTATCAGGTATGTGAAATCCTGCGCCCAGTGCTAACGGGTAGCACCCAAGCACTTGACACCCCCAGTACCCATGGGGCAAATGCCAATAGTAGGGACTCCATTTGAACGGGTTGCTGTCGACATCATTGGACCCCTGGAAAGGACCAAAAGAAAGCACAGGTTCATCCTGACTTTAGTCGACACTTGCACAATGTGGGCCGAAGCTGTACCGCTAACATGCATAGATTCCAAGCATGTCGCAGAAGCCCTCGTGCAAATCTTTACACAGTTGGGATTCCCTCAACAAGTTTTGACGGACAATGGATCCCAATTCCGTAGCCTGTTAATGGAGGAGATCTTTAAGATCTTGAAGGCCAAACATATCCACACAAGTCCCTATCATCCGGCCGGAAATGGGCTCGTGGAACGTTTTAACGGCACCCTCACCACCATGTTACGTAAGCTGGGTCAGGAGAAACCGGAAGACTGGGACCTATATATATCGGCTGCCTTATTCGCCTACCGAGAGGTTCCCCAAGCGTCTACGGGATTCGCGCCAGCTACACATTTATTTGGCAGACCTATTAAGGGGCCACTAGAAGCCTTACTTCGGTCCCTGACAGACCAAAAGGCTGACGAGACAGTCGTCTCTGCAAGCAAGTATGTATCTGAGCTCAAGGAAAGGCTAAAGCTAGGATGGGATCTAGCTACAACAAACCTTACGAAAGCCCGCGCTAAACATGCTAAAAGATACAACAAAGCTGCAAAAGAGAGAGAGCTCCAACCAGGGGAGAAAGTTTTGTTGCTACTCCCAACCGGAAGCAATAAACTTCGCATCGGATGGCAAGGGCCGTTTACCGTCCTTAAAAAGATCTCACGTACTAATTACAAGATCTCCATTAAAGGAAAGGAGAAGGTCTTCCACATAAATCTGCTCAAGAAATATCTGGAAAGACCAGTGCCATCCTCCGAGCATCTCCTGGCTGTCGCCATAGCAACGGAAGACGAGGAAGATGATGATGGTTGCATGGAGTACCCAATGCAACCCACAGAATCCTTTAAAGATGTCAAGTTCGGCGACAATCTCTTACCAGAACAACAAACAGAAACCAGGGCGCTACTACAGCAGTACAGTGCAGGCTTAACGGATGTACCTGGTCGAACAAATCTCATCGAATTTGACATGAAATTAAGAAACGAGACCCCTGTTCGAACCAGAGTATACCCCATTCCGTACGCCAAAGCTGATGCACTTCGCGGAGAAATAGACAATCTGCGTCAGGCAGGAATTATCAGCGAGTCTACATCTCCTTACAGTTTGAGTGTAGTGCTGTTGCAGAAGCCCAATAAGGAAGTTCGGCTGTGTATTGATTACCGGTTGCTAAACGCTGTAACGGAATTCCAGCCTGAACCGCTCCAAACTGCTTCTGAGTTGTTCACCAAGCTCAGCAAGGCAACAATTTTCTCCAAGATTGACCTCAGTAAAGGTTATTATCAAATACCAGTCAAGGAGAAAGTTAAACCTTTGCTAGCTTTCAGCACTAGTGAAGGACATTACACATTTAATGTGATGCCGTTCGGACTGCATAACGCACCAGGAGTGTTTACCAGGATGATGAGAAAGCTTTTAGAACCCTTGCAAAGTCCCCACATCCATAATTTCATGGACGACATCTTAATTGCATCGGAATCCTACGAAGAACATATTGCTACAGTCGCTATGCTCCTTAGGAGACTACAGGAAACTGGTCTCACAGCCAGACCTAGCAAATGTCTCATCGCATTTGGAAAGCTGGACTTCCTGGGGCACACTATTTCTCACGGCTGTAGTTGGCCTATTAAGAAGAACGTGGAGAAAATAGTGGCATCAAAAAGACCCCGAACAAAGAAAGACATCAGGTCATTTTTATCACTATGTGCTTACTATCAGAAATACATCCAGAACTTCAACGGACTGACAGCACCTCTGACTGACCTCACCAAGAAAGGTTGTCCTGATAAGGTCATGTGGAATCAAAAGTGCGAACATGCATACAGCACTTTGAAAGGACAGTTGGCGGCATACCCCATCCTAAGGTTACCTGACCTTAAGAAACCTTTCGTACTGAGAGTTGACGCGTCAGGTCAGGGCATCGGGTCAACATTGCTGCAAGCCGAGGACAGTGACCCGAACCTGCTATTCCCAGTTGCTTACGGCAGTCGGAAACTGAATAAAGCGGAACGCAACTACAGTGTCGTTGAAAGAGAATGTCTCGCTCTGATTCATGGCATCAGACGCCATCATGAGTTTCTGTATGGTACTTCTTTCACGGTGCAAACAGACCATGCTCCATTAGCTTTCCTGGGTGCCAATAAGGAATTCAACGCAAGGATAATGCGTTGGGCCTTGCTATTGAGTGTTTATTCCTTCAAAGTGGAATATATTCCAGGAAAACAGAATGTCGGAGCTGACTTCTTGAGTAGAAACTGGACCACGGAGGAAGAGGTGAAAATCGACGATGTCAATCATCCAAAAGCTACCGATCAGGGCAGCTTCATTGTCATAAATGAAACATGAAAACGAGTTTCCATGTCTCAAAAGTGGGGACGATTGTGACGTACGTCTAAGTATGACAAATGAATTTCCCTGACTTGATGGATTATAACAGAATATTGGCCTCTCATAACTTTAGAACCCCTGATCATCTGTTGTAACTTTAACCTGCATGCAGCATTTCCACGAGAACTTTACACGCTGGATCATTAATATGTAGCCTGCTATCTTCTGTGAACTTTTGAGATCGCATGGCCTTTGATGAGAGGTTAAATCACGCCCTCAACCATCTCTGAGAACGATTTATAGCAATCTTTTCCTTAACGCCGGCCCAAAAGAGGACATGGCCAGAGACTCACTCCTGTTTCTAGAGCAATTAACAGCAGTTCAATTTCTTACCTGGCTATCACCCCGCCTGGTGAGAGTTGCCAGAGCTTCTCAGAACAGTGGTACCTTCAAAGCCAGGCTGATTTTCAGAATTCAACGTGGGGCGGTATACGATCTAAAGAAATCAGGGAACTCCCAGCTAACGTAGTTAGCTTCTCGAGAAATTTTTCGCACTCTCATGCGAGCAGCCTGAAACGAAGAAAATCGGTAGACCGGGGGAAACGGAGGAATCGCAGCGGTTAACACAACGGCGAGGTACCTCGGATTCTGCTCGACTTCAAGAAGGGTGTGAAAATCTAACACGTCCTATTTAAGTTACATTTGAGAAGTATAAATAAAGAACTCCGAAAACTGCATTTTATCGTTCGTTCTGACAGAATCCTAGTTTCACTAGCATAGTCGGATTCCTGCTAGATTTCATCTACCTTCGTTGACTATTGGAGTGTATTCTTTCTGCGCAGACGGTAATTTATACATTAGCTTCGAGTGATCAGTGGTCTAGTTATTTCAATTTATTTCATTGGATTGTGGTGTAAATTTAACCTTATTAAATAAACCCATTGTCAAAGTTCTAGTGCAAACTAATGTTACAGCTAAAAGTATTTCCTAATACACTTGACGCGTAAATTAATTTTGCAGACGTTAAAAGGAATTATAAACAGTAAATCCAGTTTAGTTCTGTATAGATAGATGTGCTTTTAATTATTTTAACTCACGGGCAGTTTTCCTGATTTGTTAATTGACGACGCTAATAAAGAAAATAGGCTAACTGTAATTTATCGCGTGTCAGATTATAATATGATATGTAATGCATTTCTTGTTTTGATTATCTTTCATTCAGAACGATCATTCAACCTGCATCCCAGCAATTATTAATTATATACAGAGTTCTGCCAACTCAATTCGATAACTCCAGTAACATATGAACCTTTTTAAAGCTAAACTTGTGGCGACCTGTAATGGGCCCCGCTCCTCTAAATTTAACTGAGAATAAAGCCACCCAAGAAACACTTTTAAAATACTAGTTCATATAGTCCTTAAAAGTAAAACTGGAAGCAGAACATATTTTATTCACTGCCCTATTTGTGAAGAAAAAACATAGGTCTACCTGAACACTGTCTGTCAAGTATATTCAGTGGATTTTACACACCCCCCGAAGAAGAATATACCTCAGTGTTTTTTTAACTTGTGACATTACGGAAAAAGAAAGTTATCTCCACCAGCTGTGCCAATTTTAGGAACCACACCATACCTCACGCCTAGCCAAGTGCCTGTGCCATTAATTAGGAACTTTATCTAAACCAACAGTAGCCTTTACGCTTCACCGTCTGGCGATTTTTTGAGACTATTTGTTACCTCGTTAAATCTGGGGCCTGACACGGAAGAAATAAGAGGACCAGTCCATTATTCCACGGTATTAACTGCTGTGGTAAATAATTCCTAGAGTGACAGAATTCACCATTTTGGTAAGTCTGCGTGTGTGTTTGTGGGATGGCCAGCCCTAGTGTGTTTTTTTTAATGAAAGGAGATTTAATCTTTTCTTTACCCTTTTTAATTAGTTCGACCTAGTATTAAGGTGGATTATATTCCTTGTACGGGATTTCTCCTAGCGGGATTGTGTAACTGTGTTCATTCCCCCCTCCCGTAAAATTTGTATGATTAAAGGGAGACATTTAAGAACCCTAGCTTTTCCTCTACACCCCCCCCTTAATGTAACCCCTTGCCTCAGAGTAATAAATTTACCAGTGGGTTAAATTGCCTATCTCTGATCACCCCCCCCCCCTTTCTTGTCTTTTGGACCGGGTCTGGTCTGTTAGTAAATACAAACGGGAAACGGTGGATGGGATATTTCTCCTCAAACCCCCCTCTTCCCTTATCATATTTGTATTCTGTAACCTTTGATTTTGACTGAAAATGTATAATTATTTGTGACTGCTTTATGATAATAAAGGTATTAATCTTTATTTGTGTTGGTTGTCGGCTGGCCCAAAACTCCAAACATTTCCATCTGTGTAGGCTGTATTCATGTACGTTGTGCGACAGAATCACCAAATCGGTGAGTGCGCCTGAGCGACTGGAACTGACAAACAATTGTTTGTTCAGAAGAGAGATAGGAATAGTCTGTGAGAAACAGATATTGTCGTAATAAGAGACTGTCCTTGCTCTTCCCAGCGCTTGTGAATCTACTGCCTCATTCTCCTAAATCCTTATTCTCACAGAGCCTTCAATATTCCTCTACACTCTAAAGGGACCAATATCCATCAGCACCCTCTCAGATAAAAATTACGACACGAACAAATACCATGGACGAAGAGTATGCTGAGGTGGATGGTTCAATTATTTTCAATTGTATCATTTCATCCAATTCTTTCTCGACTTGTTCTTGAAAAATGAATAGGAATAGAATACGGTCTTACTCTGATCGGATTATGATCAGTAAGTATAATGTCATGTTCAATGACATGTGTGTGTCCAGGAATGTCGGTAAGGACATCCTGAAATTATTGTAGCGTAGAAGATACTTGTCGCTGTTCCTCAAAAGACAAATTAGAAGAAACAGTAACGTTTCTCCATGATTCCGTAGAAGTAAGTGGAATCACAGGAAGAGGTAGATTAACATCCGAAAAAGTAGTTTCCTCATCCTGTTTAACTGACAGGGATGAGATATGACCTTGTTGGACTGGAGAATCGTCCGTCGCCTGGAAAATAGGCTGCAAATAGTCTGGTCGTTCATGATATTCCGTAAGCATATTTATAAGGAAGGTTTTATGCCTTCCATCAATATCGACAACATAGTCGACATCGGAACTTTTCGAGACTATTGTATATGGACCTTTCCATGTAATAAGAAGTCTGTTCTCCCTAGAAGGAAGTAAAACAAACGCTTTGTCTCCAGGACAAAGTTGACGTAGGCGTCTCTTCTTATTAGCAAATAGCCTTGCCTTTTCCTTAGCAAATTCGGATGAGGAAGTTGCTAGCTTGCATGCTTCAATAATCTTTTTCCTGAGAGCAATGACATACTCATATGAAGATTGTGTGTCATTGTCGATATTATCAGCAGTTATCAGATCATGCAGTAAAGACATAGGGCCGCGCGGTCGCGCGCCAAAGACAAGTTCAAAAGGAGAAAATCCTGTATGTTCGTTAGGGACCTCTCTATAGGCAAAGAGAGCGGCGGGTAGAACCCTGTCCCAATCCTGAGGATGATCCTCAGTTATCTTCCCAAGTAAGTTCTTGAGTGTTCTATTAAGACGCTCAACTAACCCATTAGACATTGGGTGATAAATACTACTCAGCGATCTTTTAATGTGCAGAGTAGACATTACCTGCGACATTGTGTCTGATATCAATTGTGTGCCATGGTCTGATAATATTTCCCCGGGAAAACCCAAACGAGAGAATATAAGCCAAAGAGCGTCTGCAATATCAGCAGCGGAAAGGCTCTTAAGAGGTATAGCCTCTGGCCAACGCGTGCACATGTCATCACACGTGAGGATAAATTGACGTCCTCTGGCCGATTTAGTCTTAAAAGGGCCAATGATATCTATGGCCATTTTCTGAAACGGCCGAATAGGAATGTCTGCAGCCTGAATAGGCGCAGCATGCCTTGGATCTCTAGATTTGACCTCCTGGTATATTTTGCAAGATCGGCAATAAATTCGTATGTCTTTATTGACAAATGGCCAAAAGAAAGACCCCAGAACTCTCGACTTAGTTCGGGAAAAACCCATGTGTCCAGCACACTGAGAATCGTGTGCATGTTGAAGAATTAGGGCTCTCATACTTTTAGGCACGAGAATTTGAGAATGCATAGACGTGTCTGAGTGTTGTACCATACGCACTTGTATACCATTCTTCATAGTGATATATGATTTGCGATTAGTATTCTGATTCGGATCACCGTTTTTAGCGAGAAGAAAGAATTTCTTTAAAGACGGGTCTTTTTCTTGTAGTTTCACAAACGAGTCATGCGAAATCACCAAGTGATCCTCTTGGCTATGTACTTCATTAACTTCAATAGATGAAGTCTGAGGAATAAGAGCTTGTGCTCTTGTTACCACTGCATTGGCTGTTTGGATATTCCGTTCTTCCCAGGCAGCAATTTGCTCCGGGGTGTATTCCTTAACCCCGTGAATACGACCAATGATAAGATCCGCAATAGGATTAGGCAAAAGACACGCGTGGACATCTCCCATAAAGAAGGGAGTAGCAATGTGAATAATAGCAGTCGAGTAATTCTCTACAGTGCCACCAAATGTTACACATTTAACCACCTTTCCCGTGGTACAACGAGGATCTATAAGAGATTGCTTAACCCCAATAGTGGTGCACCGAGAATAAAAAAGCACTGAGACTGGATTACTATCACCAAGACCTTTATGCAAGACAAGCGATCCTCTCTCGTCATGCGCAACTGCAGCAGGACGAGCGGGAAGAGGGTGACCCAACTTAAAGTACTTACTGTGGTCGGTTCAAATAATGTTGTGCATTGGGGGCATTGAAATGCTCTCCTAAAGTCAAAAGCAGAACAAGTGATAACATTAGAATTTTTATTATCATTCACTTGGTTACTGGCACCATGAGACTCTTGTTGTACAGAGTTTCCCTGGTGATATGATCTCTTTTTCTTGTGTTGAGATCTACCAGGATTATTATTCCCTCTGAAATTGTCATAGTTTGATCTTCCGTGACCACCGTTCTGGTTCGAATCCCATTTTCCACAATCACCATTGTCATTTTCCTATTGATTATAGTGTCTACCTGTTTGGTTTCGATGTCCCCGC
The DNA here is from genome assembly GCA_024509875.1 of Oreohelix idahoensis. Classification (NCBI taxonomy): domain Eukaryota; kingdom Metazoa; phylum Mollusca; class Gastropoda; order Stylommatophora; family Oreohelicidae; genus Oreohelix; species Oreohelix idahoensis. The sequence goes on from JAMPIV010020944.1 coordinate 253,038, forward strand.
GAAAAATAGCCTTGATAGTGTCTACTGTGACTACCTCTCAAAAGGTTTCCATAATTATTGGACACGAAATAACGAGGACTATCAGATCGCCTCCAGTTCTTTGTAGAAGACCCATTATATGATGGGGTACCCTGATTCTGATCATAATTACGATTGCTCTTCTTATTAAAATTGTGTTGAGCACCTTGGAATTTATGCATAAAGTTAGGGCCATATGGTGCTGCAGAAGCAACTGGCAACTCTTCCTTCACCTTAGAATTACTAACCGTAGCATGGGGATGCGCAGTTACGTACTGGCAACAATATTCTTCCATGTCTTTTATGTTCTTAGGTTTACGCTCATGAATAAAAGCAAGGAAAGACTCATTGACAGATGACATAACTTTATCTCGAAGTAGTAAGTCCATAAGGGCTTCATATGTTTTTTTTCTGTTTTAGACAGCTCAATCCAACGTGTGAATGTGAGACGTATCTTCGTAATAAAGTCAGAGAACTCTACTCCAGTTTCTGGTAGCATTGTCTTAAAACGAAGACGATAATGTCTTCTTTTAATTGATATCTTTTAAGTAATGTTGCCCTGAGAACATCATAATTAGTTCTGTCAGGTTCCTCTACTGCCATTACAGTACTCAGTACTTAATGGTTCACCTGCAAGTAACCCCATCAGTTGTCCGACATATTGTTCCTTATCTACCTTATGCGCTACACATGTTAATTGAAATCTATCAAGGTAGAAGGTTATGTCGTCCTTTAGAGGGTTGAAAGGGGGTAATTTGACTTTAAAAGTGCTCTCCTTTATCTTACCCGAAGTTGCTTGAGGAGCACTCATATTCATTATTTTTAACTTCTCCAACTCCAAAGATAATAGTTTTTCCTCATGTTCCATTTTTGCTTTCCTTTCCTCAGCATCAGCTTGAAGTTTCCTCTCTTCAGCAGCAGCTTGAAGTTTCCTCTCTTCAGCAGCAGCTTCTCTGTCTAATCTTTTATTCTCAGCTTCAGCAGCAGCTTGAAGTTTTCTCTCTTCCATCTGGAATTTCCTTTCATCTGCCTGCATTTGCAATCTTAAATTCTCAGCATCAATCTTCTTTTGTTCAGCTTCTATTTTCTGTCTTTTTTCTTCCGACTTCAGTGCCTTGGCATACTGAGTAGTCGCAAATTCTTCTAATTTCTCACCAGTCTTGCCAAGGGATTTCCCTAGCTCAATAAAGTAGTCTAATGTAGACATTCTGTCTATTGATGTGAGATCAGACATGAAAAATTAAATAAATTACCTTATCCCAATCTCAATGGGAGACAAGTCTGTAATACTTGACTTGTATACTCACGTCACTTTATTCTATCCCAATCTCCGTGGGAGACAAGTCTTTTAATCAAAAACTTGTATAATCACCTTGTTTCTCTATAATAATACCATCATAGACAACCTCTGTCTGAAAAGTGCATCATATTAATAATAATAGCCTATGATCATGTGTATATATATATATATATATATATATATATATATATATATATATATATATATATATATATATATATATATATATATATATATATATATATATATATAGACTGTGTATGATAAACATGTATACGATAACAATACAAAGACAAGAATATAAAACAACCGAAAACGTTCGCAGAAGTCAAATCAAAATTAAAGCTTAACTAAATCTAATGTTGCAAAAATTGCAATGATAACTGCAAAAAATTAAACAAAACAAATGACAACACTGTGATAAACAAAAAAAGATGTATAGAAATAAATGGAAGGAAGAGAGAGCAGACAATTACAAACAAAACAAATCAAAAATCAAAGAATGGAAAAAATAATGAAAACGACACTAACACATCTCGTCACAGCTAAGAAAAAAAATTTAAAAGTAGCAACACACGTCGCTCGCAATTTCCACTGTGGGAAATATGCACAGTCCCTAAAGAAAACACTCTCAGTAGAACCTCTGTCCCGTGGTATATTCTAAAGGAGTCACCAGACCCAACCAACCCGCGAAATATACACACTAACACAACATGTAAACAAAGAACATGTAAACAAAGAATGCATATAGTATGAAAATACACAATGTAAAGAATGTGTACAGAGGAAGGCTCAGTTGAACATAAATAAAGGCACAGTTTAACACCTAAACGGGCCACTTATCTTAAGCACAATCCTCAACCACCGCAAAGATGCAGTTCAATGCAGTACAACTGTAAACAACAATGGCAGACGATCCACCGTTGAAGGTCACCGTAACTTGCCAACAGGTAGAAGTCTCCAAAGTGTAGCTACATTAAATCCTTCTTGACATCAGTTGAGATCGGAAGATCCAACGTCGATATGTGTAGACTTAGCGTGTAAACAAAAGCTTGTAATGTTTACAACCTGAGCTTGAACGTAGATAACTTGACTTGAATGTAAACAACTTGACTTGAATGTAAACATGTATGTCCATTGACCACTGTCAAAGTGTTGTACAACGTAAATTGACTTTACAAGCAGCTGTGGTCCATGTAGCAGTATAAGGCTTTGACCTACTTAATAATGTTCGCTGCGTAGCTGACACTCCATAATATAATCTTGCAAGACCCACGAATCTGGTTCACCAGTTGTAACAGTCAGAAACACCAGATGTAACTGGAAGATGTAACAGGCCTATTTTACCCACTAGATGTAAAGACTGTTTTGTATCGAGTTGAAGTGTCGCTGAGTGGGCGTGTCGTTGATCACCTGGACAGTTCAGTGTTGCGTGTATCTAGGTCACCAGCGTGAGGCACTGCCAGGGTGTAATGTAGACACTCACACATAACAGCATACATGTTGTATTCTCAGAAGTGTAGTACTCGTAGTGAGATGTGGTAGAGGGTAGAGGTGTGTGTGTAGAAGCAGCAGATCGTGAACACGAAGTCGTTTAGGCTCTTATTCAGGTACACACAAACTCACTCCACCACAAGTAAAAGTCATAAATGTAGTTAGCACCGATGATTTTTTTTTTGAACATTTATTACTGCAACAGTACGCTGACAGACGACACAGTCAATAGCACAAAGGATCATGGACATTTTATGTGTGGTAATGAACATTCATACCTAGCATCATAAATCTTGGATAGCTCATGTGTAAGATGCTAGTAAAGCTGGCTTGACAATATACGCTCCTTCTTACTGTAGCTCAGGGCCCCTGACTAAACACGTCAAGTAGCCTTTCAACAAATATGCCGCACGATAAAGGCGGATCCAATTGATCAATATCAAAGTCTGTGAACTTTTATAACCAAAGTCAAGACTTCATCTGGCTTCACACGCCAGACACTTCTTCTTCTGCTCAAAGATGGCGGCCGTAATGACGGGCCTCTATAACAACTGTGTATACTTCAAAGGCAGGTATAATCATCCATGCCGTAATTATATATCGCCAACATGCGATTTTAATAACAATATCTTTCCACTGGGCTTCTGTAATATACTAAGACGGATAATCTAAATTGGCTCCATCGAGCACACATAATGGACTCTGTATAACAAAGAACTGTGAGCTCCACTCACAGGTTCACAAAATGTTCTGCAACATAGGCATAATAATAAAGTTTCATTTTACCTTTGCCAGAAATCCAAGAAATACACTAATAACAACTGTCGTCATTCTTGACGAACAGAATAACTCTGGGGAGAATCACAAACATCACAGTCTCACAAAAGACTATTTTTTTCCCCAGAAAATGCAGAGAAGAACAGCGGACATACTCGTCCAGTCAGAACCCAGCTCATCACTCAATTACGGAAGTCCCTTCCGTTCGCGCTTAAAACCTTGCGCATGCGTAGACAGAACAGATCTAAGAACAGCTAACCCCGCTTTTAAGACAGGTCAACTACAACGACTAACAAAGGGAAGATAACCCTAAATCAACCTGTCCCAGGGAGTTAACAAACAGTTCTCTAACTTAGATCATCAAAAAATATTACATAGACCTACGACTTATGAAACCGTCAAAAACGACCGCAACAATTAAATATTCTCAGAATTAAAGTTGGGGGAGGCAACCTTAGATATTATCAGATTTAAATTGCGGGGAGACAGGATTAGATTGTCTCCGATTTGCATTGCATGGAGATAAGATTAGATATTATCTGATTTACATTGTGTGGAGACAGGATTAGATATTCTCAGATTTGAATTGCGGGGAGACAGGATTAGATATTCTCAGGTTTACATTGGGGGGGAGACAGGATTATATATTCTCAGATTTACTTTGCCTGGAGACAGGCTTAGATATTCTCAGATTTAAATATAGGAGAATACAAATAGATAGATAGATAGATAGATAGATAGATAGATAGATAGATAGATAGATAGATAGACAGACAGACAGACAGACAGATAGATAGATAGATAGATAGATAGATAGATAGATAGATAGATAGATAGATAGATAGATTAGATAGATAGATAGATAGATAGATAGATAGATAGATAGATAGATAGATAGATAGATAGATAGATAGATAGATAGATAGATAGATAGATAGATAGATAGATAGATAGATAGATCAACAATCTATATGTACATCCTGGTCAACTATTCTATGTCTAAAACTAATAACTATAAAGACGGTTTATTTTTCTGCTTCCATGTGGGTAACAATCTCGGAATGGTGTGTAACGGACAAATCATTACATCTTGGAAGTGTGCCCGAATACATCATCAAACGTTACGTACGATGGCTGTAAACCAGCGCTACGAACTCACGCCTTTCGTAGCGTAAATCTTAATCCATATTAATCTTGGACCGAGGAGAACGAGCCTGAAATTGATTCTTTGCAGGAAACCAGAGAGCTGCCTAAGGTCAGTGAAGATTCTCCACGGAAATGTCCTACGTAAAAGAAGTCCTTGGCGAGATATTTGTTTGCCAGATTTCTGTGCAGTTGTTGAATCAAATTTTTTTTTTATTGCCTGCTTTCTGATCTGTGATTGAATGTAATTTTGTTTGCTTTAATGGCATGTTTGCGCTGTCGGGGATGTGTCAAACTTTAAATTAATTTGTGAGGAAATGAAGAAGAGGAAATTGCATTCGGGACGTGATTATGTGGTGAGACGAGGGGAGGGTTGAGAAGAGGATGATAGTAGAATGACGAATACAAATGTTTTTCTTTTTCAAGTGCGATGCTGGCTGGCGTATGCGGTGATGTATATCTACAACTTACTGTTAACAGTCATGTTTATCTATTCTGTCGTATTTTTGTTTTCAGATTTAATAATGTAATCCAGCGTTTTTCAATCGGGGACCCTAGTTCCGCGAGACGTCGTGTCTGAAAATAAATAAATAAACTGTGTCTTAGGCTATAGATTTATTCATTTTGATTGGCCCTATGGTTTTTAGTAGCTTTACTATACAACATTGTCAATACATTTTTATGTTGTAAATAACATAATACAATAACATAATGAAATTTTTTTTCAGAACCAGTGGTCCTAATCATATCATACTCCCCCTAGTCTCCTGGGTAGTGAGATCGGATGCTTAGCCTTCTCGGATAAGGGCGAAAAAATAGTCGATCCCGTGTGCAAGTTGCGCACGTTAAAAATACCACGAAAGCTGGAAATCGTAAAGAGTAGTGTTAAGTTATTTTATACTCATAGAGGGGAAGTTAAATGTTTGAGATCTTCACATGCACGTCTAGTATTTTGTAGACGCACATTTGAGCGCATCTAGGATAATTGTATGTTATATTATTTGCGTACGACCGTGCACCATTATTAAACGGGTATGGCGCTGAATGTCGCGGTGATTTGTTGCTATACGGGCAACGTACTTGAGGCAGATCCAGATATCCGCCGTCTTGTATAGACGTGAATTTTTCGTGTGCTTGTCCTTAGTCTAGGAAAGACACAGTTATAAAGAAATTATAAACATCTGAAAGATGAAGACGATAGTCTTGATGAGCAATACCAAGAATCGTTTTATTTCAAATATTTAGCCAGAAACGGCTCGTTTTAAGTATCTCGCCTCCGATACTTAGTCTCCTGTAATCGTTATGGCAGAGCTTCAGCTTGACCAGATATGTCAAGTTGGTAGTGCGTTCCACTAACGCTAAGAGCTGATTGAAGCGTAAAGGAATATAGATAACTACGTAAAGAATATTAACATGGTTACTTCGTCAGAACCATGTATACTACCAATCCGTTAACCTTCACGTGGTAGCGGTTAGTGCAGTCAGTCAACTTCCATGTTGATGGTTATTGACCCATACAAGGCTGGCAACCTCAGCATATAGAATGATGGTTTCATTAAACACAACTACAAGAGCTGGTGACTGCTTCATGCGGGTATTTCATGGAGAACCAAACGCAGAGGTAGTCTCAGGTTCCATATGGAGCAGGGAGTGGATGATGACAGAAGTGATGTACACAATTATTATATTAACCTTTTCAAGCAGTGCATATGTATATGTAAACATGTTTTATATAAATGCAGTTGGTGTTTTTCGCTCACTGGGATTAACATTAATGTTCAGAGAGGGTAAAGTTCTGAGGTAGATGGGATGGTGGAATTTTAATTTAGGGGAATTTGGGGGGGGGGGGGACCTGCTTTTTCTGTCAGGAACCCAGTAATCAGGAGGGTATTTGTTTCTCTCTTATTTCATTATACTAGTCGGTGGTACCAGTTGGTGGTACTAGTCTGTGGAACAAGTGTGCGGTATTAGAAGCCTTCAGTCAAAGTTAGACATCAACAGCAGACGGGTCTTAAAAGACGCTGGACCACCTTCGTAACTACCCCACGATACTAGGATGGGTGTGTTGCGGCCACCTGACTTGACCACTGACGAGAGTGAGCCAGTCCATAACCTGCAAAGAACAAGTATCGGTTGGAGCTGAAGCCAACCGACATATTATTGACAGCTAAGTATCCATTCAGAGCTGCCAAGTGAGCTCTTTAAGAAAAAAATTTTTCAAAACCATATCCAGATGATCACCAGTGATGAGTCTTTAAAGGAATAGTCCGATAACACCCCACACTTATTTATTTTACGCTGTTGACTATAATTGATTATTAAATTTCTTATCTGTATATATATACATTTTTAGTTGATTTACCGTAGTCATCTTGAGTGAACTGCGCCCGTATATCTCAGCCATTTTAAATACCAATGAACAGAGCTATTTAAGTAATATTTTACTGATTTAAATCAGTTGGGAGCTCACCAAGACGATCAAAATTCTTACTCAGCATAGCAGGCCAGGGACGATAGAAAGTTTACACGGCCTGGATCCTATCAGCCGTAGTACTTGATTACTTAAATTCCTATGAGGCATCATAGAATTCAAGCATCATTCTCCAAATCAAACCTCTGCCAAGAGTAATCTTGAGCAAAGGTAGATACCTTTGAAGACCCTCAGTAGATACTCTGAATTGTGACCCCTTTTGGACCATCACTGAAGAGAAAGTGGAGAAATCCCTTGACAACACCTTAGGGTAGAAGAGGAACGACTAAGTAAGTAAGTAAGTAAGTAAATAAGTAAGTAAATAAGTAAGTAAGTAAGTAAGTAAATAAGTAAATAAGTATGTAAGTAAGTAAGTAAATAAGTAAGTAAGTAAATAAGTAAGTAAGTAAGTAAGTAAGTAAGTAAATAAGTAAATAAGTATGTAAGTAAGTAAGTAAATAAGTAAGTAAGTAAAAAAGTAAGTAAGTAAAAAAGTCCCGATGCCATCACAAGAACTGCTATGCTTTGGACCCCTGAAGGAAAACGAAAGAGAGGCCGACCAAAAACAACTTGGCGGAGGACTGTGGAGGCTGAGATGCAAAGAATGGGGCACTGTACGAAGGATGGCCACCGACCGAGTGTAGTAAAATCTGCGAGAATAATCGCTCATTTCAGTAAGATTTTAGTCATAAAATGATAATAAATAAACCCGCCCTATTGTGTCTGACGGTGATACTCTCACACGCCAGCATAGCGCTGAATTTTGTGCCATGGAAAGGCTTAGAACCGATCCCACCGTTTAAAACCCCTCGCTTTCCTTGTGACATACTGTTGCGTACATATTTTTTGACGCACAGATTACAAATGTCGATATGTCTATTTAATATGGAAAATATATTGTTGTATTTAAATGGGTACGAAAATGCTTTCTTTTGTAAAGATGACAGATAATCCATGTTTGATTTATACGTTTGATTATATGGATAATCTCCCTTGATATTGACCGGGCGTAAGAATACTTATATTTTGGCATTCATCATTTGTCATAGCCAGAAAATAGATTGATCGTTCTTAGAATGTTTATGGCCTGAATTCATACGTATTACATATTATTAGTGCAAGTAGATTCAGTCCTATATTGTATATTTTGTATGGGTAGGCAGGACTATATTCTGTATGCCGCACTAGCGGAGGTATTGGTTGTCTTGGCGAGTCGTGATGAGTTCCGATATTGCCGCCTACAATGGCTGGTCACGCATTTTTCCTGGGCTGGTCCTTTCTAGAGTGAAAAATGATTTATGAAGTGATTTCTTCAGTAGGAGATTGTGTCTCTACAAGATTATAGTGTTAGAGACTCTCCTCATGTACTGTATTATGTACTATTCGGACTCAAGGTAAATCCAGACCCTTTTGATGATCTCCTTATGGTTAGACCTAGATGAAGCAACGTATTTTCGTGCATTGTTGGTCGTTTAACTAGATATTGTTGTAGATGACAGGTTCCATCAGCGCTTATGTCTTCAAGAAGTAACCTTCTGACAAAGGGACTGTATGGTAACTCTAGAAAGTTATACTTATTCAAGTTTTGAATCAACTTTGGCTGATGATTATTCTTCTGCTGGGCAAGTGAGCGAAAGCTCAGGGAAGGAGGCCATTTTTGTAGTCCTGTCATCATTATAGATCACTGTCCAGAGAACGGGTCGTGTATCTTACTATTCGGACAGTGGCATGGAGATCTCATTTATATGAAAACCCCCTTATCGTGGTTTCACAGTATGATATAAACATTGAATATAAGCAACCTAAGAACTTAGCAAGGGAAAGAAGGTTCGTCCATCGAACTCTTCATTTGTTTACCGATCCGCCTTTACTGACGCGTTCAGTCAGATAGGGGATGCGGCCATAATGTATTAGAACATTGAATACTGTTTTGTACCACCCATTATATTTGAATGTTCCATGACATGGGATCTACTATTCATGCCTGAAGATTGATGTGTCAACATGTACTTATGATCTATTCGTTCTGTCCCAGTATGTGCGTCTGAATAAACTGTATGAAAAGATTCCAGCAGTCTGCATTGGTGACTTATAGCCATGAGTGAATGAGTGTTTTATATTGGTCAAGATACGAACATTCCATCATTCGCGTTTATAACACTCTACACTCTCACTCCATATTTACACCATCCTGCGTTGGTTGAATTGACCAAGTTAAGGGCCTGCTCCTCCTGGAGCCTCAGAAGGAAACCAGTTCCTGCACCCCACTTTTACAGCTGTCTTTGCCTTCCCTAACTCAGGACTAGAGTGAGTTACCCATTTACAGCACCGCTGGGTAGACTGGAGCATGCCTGGTATCAATTAACACAGCAGTGACATTTTACAGTCCTTTCCACTTTTTTTTACAGTGGTGAGCCAGATTCCTATCCAGATATCCTATCCAGCGTATACAGTAACTAGGTCAGCGTTTGTTGACATTTTTTTTCGTTGGACATTTGCCATAGAACATACAGCGTTACACAGCAAGTTTGTTTGGAAAAGACAGCATTACACATCAGTGTTGGAGCATATATTTGACAGTGTTTGCGAAATGTACAGTGCAACTGAAGCGAGAAGTCTTACTTGTGATTCTTAGGAACAGTAAACAGTGGATTCTCCTGCACTGCCATAGTTTGTGTTGAACTTTAATGATTTAGGCCAGAATTAATTATTTAATAAAGTACCATACTACTGTACCATTATTCAGTACAACTGAGCCTTCTCCGCAACACATTCTATCTGCAACACATTACATTGCATTATATTATAAGTTTGTGCTATATGTACATTTATGTTTACATGTTTATATGTGATATTTGTTTGTACTCTGCGGGTTGTTGTTTTGGTTGGGCGGTGTCACACAACAGAGTATCCCACGTAATAGAGGGTCTGATGTGTGCGTTTCTATAGGTGCAATTTTCTTGAGTGAAAATTTGCTGCGACAGCTGTTGCTATTAGTGTTAGCTGAAGACTGTACTCATTGTTGTTTTTGTAATATTCCTCTGTTCTTTAGTTTGTTTTGATTTGTTTGTAATTTGTTGGTCTACCCTTTTCTATTTTTGATTTCTATACACAATTTATATTTATACACTGTGGCGTTATTTGTCTTGTTATCTTATTGCAGTTATCATCACAGATTCTGTGATCATTTTCTTTGATTTGTCCTATTTAATTTAATTTGATTTCTGCAAATGTTCTCATATGGTCTTTTCTTGTTTGTCCTTTGTGAATGTCTTGAGTTGACATATGATATATGAGGTATAGTTGAATACACTTATATTATAGTACAGACCAGTACTTATGATCATTGATTACACTAAGAAAGTGTACAAGACCTTTGTAAGGTTTGTCTCCCACAGTGATTGGGATAGAAAATATTATTTTCCACAGGTACTCAAGTGATCATTGATTACATTAAGGAAGTATACAAGACCTTTGTAAGGCTTGTCTCCCACAGTGTTTGGGATATACAGTTATTGTTTTCCACAGGTACTCAAGTTATCATTGGTTATATTATAAACAAAATAACCATACAAGTTTTTCACTAAGACTAAGTCTATAGTATAGACTTGTCTCCCATGAAAGTGAAATAAGGTAATTTATTTACTTTTTCAGGGTACTGATTTAATAAGACAGGATGTCTACATTAGATTACTTTATTACACAAGGGAAATCCCTTGATAAGACTGGCAAAGAATTAGAAGAATGGACAACTGCTCAGTTCTCTATGGTATTGAAGGCAGAAGAGAGAAAACTTCAAATAGAAGAAAAAAAATTAGAGGCTGCTGCTGAACAAAAAAGAGTAGAAGCCGAACAAAAGAAATTGCAGATGCAAGTTGAGGAAAGGAGATTTGAGGCAGAGCAAAAAAGACTAGACAGAGAAGCTGCTGCTGCTATTGAACAAAAAAGGATAGACAGAGAAACTGAACAAAAAAGACTAGACAGAGAAGCTGCTGCTGGTGTTGAACAAAAAAGATTAGACAGAGAATCTGAACAGAAAAGACTAGACAGAGAAGCTGAAGAGAGAAAAGCAATAAGAGAACATGAGTTTGAATTAGAGAAATTGAAATTGACAAGTATGAGTAATGTTAATCAGGCATCTAGTGGTAATAGTAAACCCTTTACTTACAAAGTTAAGGTACCAACATTCAATTCTGCCAATGATGATATAACATTCTGGCTTCAGAGGTTTGAACGTGCTTGTCGGGCTCATAATGTTGATAAATCGCAATATGTTAACCAATTATCTGAGAATCTAACAGGCGATTCTCTCACTAGTCTATGTTTGGTTGAAGAGGCTGACAAGGATAATTATGATGTCATTAGGGCAGCCTTGATTAAGAAGTTTCAGTTACCAGAGGAAGGTTATCGCATGTTGTTTAAAAGAATGGTACCTGAGACGGGGGTAGAATTCTCAGAATTCATTGCAAAAATACGTCTTACATTTCAACGATGGATTGAATTATCCAAAATAGAGAAAACATATGATGCTATTATGGATTTGTTGCTCAGAGACAAGGTCATGTCTTCTATCAATAAACATTTCCTTGAATTTCTATACGAGCGTAAGCCACAAACACTAAAACAAATGCAAGAATATTGTGACCAATACGTTACGGCACACCCGGACGTAACTCTTAGCAACACTAAGATTAAAGAGGGTATGCCGGTTGCTTCAGCAACACAATACAATCCCAAGTACCCACACAACTTTCAGGGAGCTCAAAATAAATTTGACAAAAGGGTTAATTGGCGTAATCATCAAAACCAAGGTAACCAACCAAATCAGGGTTCTTCTTCTAAATTCTGGAAACGGGTTGACAGTCCTCGATACAGGGGTGGCCATAACTATAGAAATTTCCGTAGAGGAAGTAATAATAGAAATTACCAGGGTGTTCCTTCATGGACACAACGGGATCAATCCTACAGGGATTCTCACTATAATGAGCATGATGATTATAATGATGAACATTATGACTCAAACCCAAACAGGGGTTATAACAGAGGGAATAATAATTACAGAGGCAACAATAATCGAGGTAGATCACAACACAAAAGACATGGTAAATCTCATTACCAGGCTAACTCTGCACAACAAGAGTTTCATGAAGCCGGTAAGCAAACCAATGATAAGAAAGATTCTAATAATGTGGGATGTTCTGCTTTCGATTTTGACAGAGCATTTCAGTGTTCCCAATGCAAAACATTATTCGAGCCAACCACTGTTTCGACTTTAAGCTGTGGTCATCCTCTTCCTGCTCTCCCTGCGTCAGTCGCGCATGATGGAAGAGGGGCTCTTAAATTAAATAATGGTTTAGTAGATGGTACTCCGGTCTCAATTCTCTTCGATTCCGGGTGCACCACCATTGGGGTGAGGCAGTCACTTATAGATCCTTCTCGAGCCACTGGCAAAATAATCAAATGCATAACATTTGGTGGCACATTGGAGAAGTACTCCACTGCCATTATCAACATTTCTACTCCCTTCTTTACAGGAGATGTGCACGCATGTCTTCTGCCGAATCCGATCGCTGATCTTATCGTCGGTCGCATTCATGGTGCGAAAGAATGCACTCCGCAACAAATTGCCGAGTGGGAAAGTGATAATATGCATACTGCAAATGCTGTAGTCACTAGAGCTCAAGCTCTAAACATGCCGCAATCTTCGCCTTCTGGAGATAATGATGACCAGAACCAAGGTGATCTCTTGGAGATTTCGCATGATTCCTTTATAAAACAGCAGGAAGATGATCCTACTCTAAAGAAATTCTTTACTCTAGCAAAAGAAGGTGATCCGAATAAGGACACGAATCGTAAATCTTGGATTACGATGAAGAATGGGGTACTTGTACGTATGGTACAAGACTCCGCTAAGTCCATTCATTCTCAAATTCTTGTGCCCAAAAATATGAGAGTTAAAATCTTACAGCACGCTCATGATTCTCAGTGTGCTGGGCATATGGGTTTTTCCCGTACTAAATCTAGAGTTCTTGCGTCTTTCTTTTGGCCGTTTGTGAACAAGGACATACAGATCTATTGTCGATCCTGTAGGGTATGTCAGGAAGTTAAATCCAAAGGTCCACGCCATGCTGCACCTATTCAGGCTGCAGATATTCCCATTTGACCATTTCAAAAAATGGCGATAGACATCATTGGTCCATTTAAGACAAAGTCTGCTAGAGGACACCAATATATCTTGACGTGTGTTGATATGTGCACACGTTGGCCAGAGGCTATCCCTCTGAAGAGCATAACTACTGCTGATATTGCAGATGCTCTTTGGCTTATATTCTCTCGTCTGGGATTTCCAGGAGAAATATTGTCAGACCATGGTACCCAACTCGTATCGGATACCATGTCTCAAGTGATGTCAACTCTTAAGATAGAAAGATCTCTGAGTAGTATTTATCATCCTATGTCCAATGGCATGGTAGAGCGTCTTAATAGAACTCTGAAAAACCTATTAGGTAAGATAACTGAGGATCATCCTCAGGATTGGGACAGGGTTTTACCCGCGGCTCTCTTTGCATACAGAGAGGTCGCCAATGAACATACAGGATTTTCTCCCTTTGAACTTGTCTTTGGCGCGAAACCGCGAGGTCCTATGTCTCTACTTCATGATCTCATAACTGCTGATAATATTGTCGATGACACAAAATCCTCTTATGAATATGTCATTGCACTTAGACACAAGATTATTGAAGCATGCAAATTGGCAACTGCTTCTTCTGAATTTGCGAAACAGAAGGCAAGGCAATTTGCCAATAAGACCAGACGCTTGCGACAACTCTGTCCAGGTGACAAAGTATTGGTCCTGCTACCTTGTAGAGAAAACAGACTCCTTATTTCTTGGAAAGGTCCGTACGATGTAATATCAAAAGTTTCCGATGTCGACTATATTGTCGATACTGATGGGAAGCATAAGACCTTCCACATCAACATGCTCACGGAATTCCACGAACGTCCGGATTACTTACAACCTGTTTTCCAGGCAACGGACGATTCACCAGTCCCACATGGACATTACTCATCACTGTCAGTAATACAGGATGAGGAAACGAGTTTCTCAGATGTGAATCTCCCTTTTCCAATGATTCCGCTTCATTCTAATGAGTCATGGAAAGATGTTGCGATTTCTCCCGAATTATCTCCAGGAGAACAGAAACAAGTTTCTGCTATGTTACAACAATTTCAGGATGTCCTTACTGACATTCCTGGTCGAACTAATGTCATTGAACACGACATTATTCTTACTGACCATAATCCTATAAGAGTCAGACCGTATCCTATCCCGATACATTTTCAAGCACAGGTAGAAAAAGAGTTGGATGAAATGATAGAGTTGGAAATAATTGAACCATCCACATCAGCATATTCTTCACCGATGGTTATCGTGCGAAAAAAAAGACAACAACATACGTCTTTGCGTTGATTATCGCAAATTGAACCAAGTGACGAAATTTGATGCTGAACCTATGCCTTTACTTGAAGAGCTACGTACTAGACTATCGAATTCTCATTTCTTTACTAAACTCGATTTGTCTAAGGGATATTGGCAAGTCCCACTATCCGAACACGCCAAACCGTTTACTGCTTTTTCGACGCCAAGGGGTCTATTCCAATGGAATTTCATGCCTTTCGGCCTTATGAATGCCCCAGCGACATTCGTACGCATGATGCGTCGAATCCTATCTCATCGCTCAGATGTCATTGCATATCTTGATGACATCTGTCTTTTCAGTAATACTTGGAAAGATCACTATAACGGGTTAAATGAACTATTGTCTATCCTACGCGAGCATAACCTGACAGCGAAACCATCTAAAGCATTTATTGGTTTTAGCGAAATATCTTTCTTAGGTCACCGTGTTGGTCATGGGTTTCTAAAAACAGAAGACCATAATACAAGTAAGATACTTAACATTTCTATGCCTAAGACTAAAAAGCAAGTGCGAAGTCTCTTAGGTCTCATACAATTTTATGGACGATTCATTCCGAATCTGTCCTCAATTATGTCACCTCTTTCTTCTTTGTTAAAGAAAGGGTCTCCTAATATAGTCCATTGGACTCAAGAATGTCAATCCTCTTTGGATAAGGTTAAAACGATGTTTTCTACATCACCTATCTTGGTGTTACCTACTAAAGATAAGACATTTATTCTTCGTAGTGACGCTTCATCCACTGGGATTTGAGCGGCACTAATGCAAGAGTACTCTGGAACTCTGCATCCAGTGATGTATATTTCTCGAAAACTTAATGCCGCAGAGAGAAATTACTCGGTCCTAGACCGTGAATTATTGGCTATGGTTTGGTCAATCCTTAAACTTCAAAGATTTCTTCTTGGCGCGCATTTTATTGTGGAGACTGACCAGAAAGCTCTTACAGCTATTCAGACTAAAAATCTGAAGAGCGTGAGATCAACGCGATACGCGATTGCTCTTCAGCCTTTTCATTTTTCGGTGCGAGCTATCCGTGGTTCAGAAAATGTGATGGCGGATATCTTATCGAGATGCCCACATGATTCCACTTAACTGTCAGATCTTGAGATTTCTAACATGTCTGACTTTACTACAGTTTTTCCTATGTTAAAGTATGCACTTATATGTAATATATCATACATTGTCTGTATCACTACTTAGCGGTGAATTGATGTATATTTACCACAGGTTTTTGATATTTTTCTTATTTGGTGATCATAATGTTAAGATACCTAAGATGAACTATTGTACAAATTGTGGCATTGCCAGTATTGTGTTATGCGTTGGTGACACCTCTTGGGAGATATTTATACTCAGAGAAAAATTTTCTCTGAATCCTGAGATAGATTCTCATTGGTCGTGCTATATGACGACTTAGCCTTACATTAGGCGTTACATTTGTTTGGAATGCTTATCATCTGCGCATTGTTATTCGTGCGTTGTGAGCCTATTGTATGTTGCTCCTGGATGTATTTAAAAAAAAAAAAAGTACCATTTTTTTCCCGGGGGGGTGGGGGGGGGGGGGGGGGGGGGGGGGGGTCGGGGGGGGGGGATGTGGTAATCTGTTGCGTACATATTTTTTGACGCACAGATTACAAATGTCGATATGTCTATTTAATATGGAAAATATATTGTTGTATTTAATTGGGTACGAAAATGCTTTCTTTTGTAAAGATGACAGATAATCCATGTTTGATTTATACGTTTGATTATATGGATAATCTCCCTTGATATTGATCGGGCGTAAGAATACTTATATTTTGGCATTCATCATTTGTCATAGCCAGAAAATAGATTGATCGTTCTTAGAATGTTTATGGCCTGAATTCATATGTATTACATATTATTAGTGCAAGTAGATTCAGTCCTATATTGTATATTTTGTATGGGTAGGCAGGACTATATTCTGTATGCCGCACTAGCGGAGGTATTGGTTGTCTTGGCGAGTCGTGATGAGTTCCGATATTGCCGCCTACAATGGCTGGTCACGCATTTTTCCTGGGCTGGTCCTTTCTAGAGAGTGAAAAATGATTTATGAAGTGATTTCTTCAGTAGGAGATTGTGTCTCTACAAGATTATAGTGTTAGAGACTCTCCTCATGTACTGTATTATGTACTATTCGGACTCAAGGTAAATCCAGACCCTTTTGACGATCTCCTTATGGTTAGACCTAGATGAAGCAACGTATTTTCGTGCATCGTTGGTCGTTTAACTAGATATTGTTGTAGATGACAGGTTCCATCAGCGCTTATGTCTTCAAGAAGTAACCTTCTGACAAAGGGACTGTATGGTAACTCTAGAAAGTTATACTTATTCAAGTTTTGAATCAACTTTGGCTGATGATTATTCTTCTGCTGGGCGAGTGAGCGAAAGCTCAGGGAAGGAGGCCATTTTGTAGTCCTGTCATCATTATGGATCACTGTCCAGAGAACGGGTCGTGTATCTTACTATTCGGACAGTGGCATGGAGATCTCATTTATATGAAAACCCCTTATCGTGGTTTCACAGTATGATATAAACATTGAATATAAGCAACCTAAGAACTTAGCAAGGGAAAGAAGGTTCGTCCATCGAACTCTTCATTTGTTTACCGATCCGCCTTTACTGACGCGTTCAGTCAGATAGGGGATGCGGCCATAATGTATTAGAACATTGAATGCTGTTTTGTACCACCCATTATATTTGAATGTTCCATGACATGGGATCTACTATTCATGCCTGAAGATTAATGTGCCAACATGTACTTATGATCTATTCGTTCTGTCCCAGTATGTGCGTCTGAATAAACTGTATGAAAAGATTCCAGCAGTCTGCATTGGTGACTTATAGCCATGAGTGAATGAGTGTTTTATATTGGTCAAGATACGAACATTCCATCATTCGCGTTTATAACACTCTACACTCTCACTCCATATTTACACCATCCTGCGTCGGTTGAATTGACCAAGTTAAGGGCCTGCTCCTCCTGGAGCCTCAGAAGGAAACCAGTTCCTGCACCCCACTTTTACAGCTTCTTTGCCTTCCCTAACTCAGGACTAGAGTGAGTTACCCATTTACAGCACCGCTGGGTAGACTGGAGCATGCCTGGTATCAATTAACACAGCAGTGACATTTTACAGTCCTTTCCACTTTTTTTTACACATACATTTTAACATTTTGCCCGATCTGATATTGACTGCGGCAACACTTATAATTAACGAGTTTCGGAAGTGTGCCGCCAAACTACTATCTGAATTAACGTAATATTTTGACTTTAACGCTTGTAATTAGTAGTAATCCTTACAAATTTGGTAGTGTTACACGAAACAACAGTTATAATTAACGCAAATTCTTACATCGCCACGCAAAACCCCGCATTGCTTGACACGTTGTGCCTTGCATATATATACACGCTGTGGCAAAACCAACAGAGGCAAACACGCAGACAATTTTATTTCCTCCGCGCGGTAGCGTTACTGACGTCACTAAAACAAGTAGTTATTTGAAAATACATGCTAGCGAGAGATGAAAAAAGGGGGAAAGATTGCAGTCTTGTGTAAAATATTTTATTTGACGATGACCGTGACAAAATTGAAAATCTAGAACCAATATGAAACTGATCATAAAAATCATATGGTAGTATAGCTTAGAATCCCCTGAGCAAGAATGTGTTTTAAATAATATGGTAGTCCAAGTATTAGTCAAGTTATTGAGAAAATACTAAATGTCTACGGACGCGCGACCAGACAGACTGTTGTTCCTGCTTGTTTTTTCATAACGTTAGTGGGGACGCCAGCTTAGAAAAGAGGCATTGAGGTAAATTCACATTCGATTGGGGAAAAAGAGTATAGGGGGAAAGGGGAGCGGTAGGAAAATGTAATCCAAAACGAAACATCTTTTTGTATTGGTATAACTAAAGCAGACTGGCCAATCGACTACCAGACGCAGAGTTTGTTTGGAATTAATTTTGTTTTTCAAAAACTACATTTGAATTCTGGTAGTCGCAAGCTTTCGATTGGTCAGTGCTAAAAAAATATTAGCAAAAAGCTTTCGCTGCTCAGTGCCAGTTGAACAAAAGTTTTCATTCAAATACGCTGAGAACAGCTGTGTTAATTTTAAAATTAAATAAAGAAGTATTCACAGTCTGGACAGTAAAGAAGAAACTGAGGCCATTTCTTTGCAAGTCAGCGTCATTTGTTTATATTTCTTGAAATTTGTTATAATTAATGTTCTGTTTTCCGAGACATTTTGTATTTTCGTTTCTTTCATATTCTACCTACATTTTTTCACCTTCTCAAACCCCACCCGAGGTTGTTTACGCTGGCCAGCTGCGGTCAGCTAACGCTAGACGTAATGTTATCTAAACGCACCTGTTCGACCAGAGAAACATTTCTCGGGTCCGCTTTAAGTGTTAGAACGAGCCAAGACGGTTTCTGTGAAAGAAACGGTTCGTTAGCGGCGGGTACCCTCTGTGGTCCCAACAGGGGAATTTCTCTGGTCGCTTTAAAACGTTTGATGACGAGCGGCTGGTACCCTTTGAGGCCTGGGTAACGAGTGTGATCTGTTTCAGGGGAAGATAACAACCCGCGGTCAGTCTTTGGGTTTTCGCCCCTTAGACAAGATAGAGCATAATGTTATGCATTTCTCTACCTGGGGAACTTTCGCACGATTTCTTTTGTCTTACTCTAGATTACGTCTTTCGCCGAACTTCTGTAGAAATACGCACGCCAGGTGTTCGGGGGGAGCGTCCCTTGTGATCTATAAGAGTAGACTGGTTTTAATAGACAAAGACATTCGTAAATTTTCCTGGCCCGTAGATGATCATCATGAGATAAGGCAAACTTTAACACAGTACTAGAATGTGTTTGCCTATGTTCTAGTCATTTTTCGGGTTTCAGGGAGACCGACTCGCGAGAGCAGATTCCAGTCAGGCGAAGAACGAAATATTCTCTTCGATCTAGAGGGTTCTGAATACCGCTAGCGTCACGAATCGTCAACCCCGTTCCTGAATCAAAACCCCTTTTTGTCAACGCCAAGTTAAGCTCACGCAGTGCAACGGAGCCAACGCTAAATCTGGAATCGCCAAACGCAGTAGTAGTTCTCTACTCGCCTATTGGATTACCAGCCAGAGCATTGCGGCTTCCAGAATATCAAACCCGCTCAGCATGCCTATAGCAGAATTCCATATCACCCGCCTTTTTTGTGCCTAAACGGGGCACTCAGCAAACCACAGCCAAACCAGTTTAAACAGGATTTACAGCCAAGCGGAGCCTTGCGCCGGATAAGCGCGCCTGGGTCTCTTTGTCCTCAAGTGACTTCTTCTGGTGTATTTCCTGGATACTTAAAACCTCGCACGTATGAGCAGCCATCTATGGACAGAGTTCCAGCCCCACTCACGCTATAAGGGGAGTCACCAACGTTTAGCACCAACAAAGAAAGTTTTGTAGGCTAGTCCCTCACGAAGGATCTACAAGTAATTCACTTCCTGGAGCTAGTACATTTGGTCCCCGAAAAGCGGACAGGCTGTCGCCCAGTTCAATCAGTTGGTCAGCAGGAGATAAACAGCGTCCCCCAGCCCAACTCG
This sequence comes from Oreohelix idahoensis, assembly GCA_024509875.1. Classification (NCBI taxonomy): domain Eukaryota; kingdom Metazoa; phylum Mollusca; class Gastropoda; order Stylommatophora; family Oreohelicidae; genus Oreohelix; species Oreohelix idahoensis. Next base: position 273,320 of record JAMPIV010020944.1, read on the forward strand.
CGCCAGTAGGGGGGGGGGTCACCAACGATAGCGCCTATACAGTGATGTTATTCAGGTTAATTCCATCACCGATGGAGGATATATACGAAAACACCACTTACTGGAGTTACTTCAGCTGGTCCCCGAAAACCGAAGGACTGTCACTCGATTATTTATCTCTTTGTGTTCTACAGGTTTTATGAATGGTGATCTGTGTGTGTGGTTGTTGGTGTATATGATTATTGATGAATATTTGATTATTGATGTAATTTTATGTTGTTGTGATGATATGCATTATTTTCATGCTTTTCTTCTTTAATAAATTTTACACATTTATTAATGCGCTGTTCACGACCTTTCCATCCATATTTGTATTTTTAGCTCTTTACTATAATCTCTATGTATGATAAGAGAAAAGAGAGAGAGCAGGAGGTGCTTAGACAGACATAAGTGAGTTGAGGCTTGGAGAGAGAGATCATTTTGGTAAATCTTCTTCCAGGTTGTCTCAAGTCCATCTCCTATTTACACCTTTCTCTGTGTGTAATCTATAACTCTGTCAGTCCACTATCCCTTGTCGATTTCACTACAGTTGTCCAACTCGACAAATACTCTACACTCTAACTCAACCACGACAAATGGGGTACCACAACAAATGGGGTCTCGCCGCGGAATTTGAACTACATCTGCAGCAATCGCAACAGATGAGGTTGCAGTCTGGTAGGAATCTCTCACAAGATTCTATTCTGATTCTTAGAGTTTAGTGTTCGGCAGATTATAGGAATTTCTTTCCCCTAGACATATCGAACTATTTCTTTTGGGTGGAAGTCGGAACAGCGTTTTTTTCTCCACAGCAATCATAAATATTAAGTTACATTTATTGTTCATGCTACACATGAGACAGCTGGTAAAGGTTGATGGTATCACTGCTGAGTTTTTGGTTGACAAATCTGACGACTATTGTTGTAAAAGTCAGAAAATTTTTTTTTTTAAGGGTTAATATTTTTTTCAGGAGTAGCTCTTTAATCTGAGATAAGAAGCTACAGATAGTCAGTTACTAGCTTGCATTTGTACCAAGGGAGGGTGTTCATTCGGACGATAGTAACCAATCCTCTCAATAGCTTAGTACTGACAGAACTGGGGTGAAGTGATAGTAAGTTTTACATCACTTACATTTTTTGGAGTTTTTTGGGGGTTTTGCTTGTCGATCAGAGTAGCTACAAACTTTCTTGTTTTTTAAAGTTCCCAGGCTAGCCTAGATTTTATTGATTATTAAGTTAATCAGCACCTAGTGGACTAGGTAACTAAGATCTCTAGGTTCTATTCTTCTATAGTGTTTGCTCACCCTGATATAATGGCCGATCTAGATAAAGTGCATAGGATTGCCCTCGAGGTAGCTAAGTACATGGAGTACAAGGATAGCGAAATCCAGCCCTTTCTAGAATTTGCAGTAAGCCTGCAGGATCAATACGAGGTAGACAATTGGTTTGACAGCCGTTTAATCTTGGCATGGTCCTGTAAACAAACTGGGGAGAGTGAAGCATTCACCCGACAGTATGTAGAAGAAGTGATAGAAGATGAGAAGCAAAGGGAAAAGCAAAGACAAGAACGGGACAAGAAATTGGAAATGGAGCAACAAGAACGGGACAAGCAATGGGAAATAGAGCGCCAAGAAAGGGACAGAGAAAGCCAAGAAAGGAGCAGGCTACACCAAATCAGAATGAATGAACTGGATAGCCAAATTCGGAGGATAAAAACAGATACTAAAGGTAGTCACTCTATTCCCCTTCTACTGTGCCCTTAACGGTCAACGCCCCTGCAAACCTTGCGCCCATGAAAGAAAACTTGCCTGCTAAAACCGAACCCCAACTCCAGAAAATTGACTTTCCTTTGGACTTGGATCCGAAGCCCAAACAAGGAAAAGAATTTACGTCGGGATAGCAGACCTAAAGCCACGGGAAAAATTACGCAACGTTCCCAGGCATGGAAACTGCACAAAGGTGAGACAGGTGCTAACAAGCATTGTAATACGGATTGTTCCCGTCTGGCAAGCGGCGAACCCCGAGCCTCTCACGCTCCAGACCGAGCAGCACCTAACCGACACGTGACGTCGAGAAAAGGGAGCCACACCCTATCACGTTATATTTCGCAAGATTCCCGGCCGGACAGCGAAAAACCATATGCAGAGGCGTATCCCTCCAACTCAACGATCGTAGAAGGAGGCGCCGCTCCTCTTATCACCCTGAGCTTAAAAGGTGCAAGAATAAGTCGCCTGCTAAAAGGGTTAAACTTTCCAAACCGCTCCAAGGAACGTTGGAAAAAACACACCGAGAGTTTTTTCTCGGGCACTTCGCGATCAAACGGGATCTCAAACCGTCCAGTCCTTTGCATGCAGTCTGCGGGGCCTGTCAACCAGGAAGTGGATCTCGCATTGCAGGACAAAGTTCAACTGACGCCAGTAACTTCCTCAGGGGAGGGCAAAGTTGACGTTTATGGTGGACACAGGGTTCCAGGCGAAGGGATCCCTGGTATTCCATTTGAGTCTCTCACACTTCTCAGGGCAGAAGACAGTGAGAAAAGCTGCCTTACTACTGTACAAGGAGCCATTGTTGAGAGCCTTGGCTCACGTCATGCTAGTAATGGGAAAGCGACTCAACAAACTCTGCAACTCGCAGATATTACCTATCTGTCTTCACGGATAGAAGCTACGGAGATCTGTTATGATTTAGTAGAACCCCAGAATGCGATCGATTACTCTTTGCTTCAGGCAGCAGAGTTTTCTCATTCAAATCGCATTATTCCAGTGGTCTCAACCCCACTGATGGACAGCAAAGTAGTCGCCTCCGCCAGGCCATTACAGAACAACTTGATCATTTCCGTTGACCAAGCCAGAGTTGTGACTGGCAAGGCAAGGAAAGCTCCAGACCCGCCTTTAGACGGCACAGGTCTGAAGATTGATCAATGCTCCCGCCGAAACAGCGGAGTAGGTGTGGAGAGGCAGAAGAAAAATGCTAGCATTTCTTCGGCCAACGAACGGCTTTATTTACCAACTAGGGTTACACGCGCGCGAAAAGTCCCTATAGACTGCAGCTATACAGGGTTATTCAAGTCCGCGACAGGTAAACCCATAACGGAAATTAAACAGCCCGAGTCCAGCAACGATTACACTGCACATAACAGGCGGATTATCTACGCAGTGGCCAGTGAGTTCAGGCGGGGCCGAAACTCACAACAGGTGCGGATAATTTTCCGGACCATAAACAGGCACAGCGAATTGCGGAAGCAAGGTCAGGTTCACACGGAAACGGAAGGCGTCAGTGCCGACTGGCCTCGCAAAATCCCATTCGCTGAACGTCTATTAGACAGAGGGAAGAAAAGAAATGAACTCGGAGCTAGTCATACAGACAGACAGAAATTGGAAACGTATTTGGTTTTATGAGTATAGGATGTTCCAATGACAGGTAACAAAAGACGATGGAAAAGATAAATTACTGTCATTTTTGTCCGTATTCCTCGAACTTTAAAAGGGGGGGGGGGGGGGGGCACTTGTCACGTGAAAGATAATTTATTTTACCATCTTGTCCATAATTTGATTACTCCTTTAAATGTTCTGTTTTCCGAGACATTTTGTATTTTCGTTTCTTTCATATTCTACCTACATTTTTTCACCTTCTCAACCCCACCCGAGGTTGTTTACGCTGGCCAGCTGCGGTCAGCTAACGCTAGACGTAATGTTATCTAAACGCACCTGTTCGACCAGAGAAACATTTCTCGGGTCCGCTTTAAGTGTTAGAACGAGCCAAAGACGGTTTCTGTGAAAGAAACGGTTCGTTAGCGGCGGGTACCCTCTGTGGTCCCAACAGGGGAATTTCTCTGGTCGCTTTAAAACGTTTGATGACGAGCGGCTGGTACCCTTTGAGGCCTGGGTAACGAGTGTGATCTGTTTCAGGGGAAGATAATAACCCGCGGTCAGTCTTTGGGTTTTCGCCCCTTAGACAAGATAGAGCATAATGTTATGCATTTCTCTACCTGGGGAACTTTCGCACGATTTCTTTTGTCTTACTCTAGATTACGTCTTTCGCCGAACTTCTGTAGAAATACGCACGCCAGGTGTTCGGGGGGAGCGTCCCTTGTGATCTATAAGAGTAGACTGGTTTTAATAGACAAAGACATTCGTAAATTTTCCTGGCCCGTAGATGACCATCATGAGATAAGGCAAACTTTAACACAGTACTAGAATGTGTTTGCCTATGTCTAGTCATTTTTCGGGTTTCAGGGAGACCGACTCGCGAGAGCAGATTCCAGTCGTGCGAAGAACGATATATTCTCTTCGACTTAGAGGGTTCTGAATACCGCTAGCGTCACGAATCGGCAACCCCGTTCCTGAATCAAAACCCCTTTTTGTCAACGCCAAGTTAAGCTCACGCAGTGCAACGGAGCCAACGCTAAATCTGGAATCGCCAAACGCAGTAGTAGTTCTCTACTCGCCTATTGGATTACCAGCCAGAGCATTGCGGCTTCCAGAATATCAAACCCGCTCAGCATGCCTATAGCAGAATTCCATATCACCCGCCTTTTTTGTGCCTAAACGGGGCACTCAGCAAACCACAGCCAAACCAGTTTAAACAGGATTTACAGCCAAGCGGAGCCTTGCGCCGGATAAGCGCGCCTGGGTCTCTTTGTCCTCAAGTGACTTCTTCTGGTGTATTTCCTGGATACTTAAAACCTCGCACGTATGAGCAGCCATCTATGGACAGAGTTCCAGCCCCCCACTCACGCTATAAGGGGAGTCACCAACGTTTAGCACCAACAAAGAAAGTTTTGTAGGCTAGTCCCTCACGAAGGATCTACAAGTAATTCACTTCCTGGAGCTAGTACATTTGGTCCCCGAAAAGCGGACAGGCTGTCGCCCAGTTCAAAGTTGGTCAGCAGCAGATAAACACCGTCCCCCAGCCCAACTCGCGCCTGTAGGGGGGGGGGGGGGTCACCAACGATAGCGCCTATACAGTGATGTTATTCAGGTTAATTCCATCACCGATGGAGGATATATACGAAAACACCACTTACTGGAGTTACTTCAGCTGGTCCCCGAAAACCGAAGGACTGTCACTCGATTATTTATCTCTTTGTGTTCTACAGGTTTTATGAATGGTGATCTGTGTGTGTGGTTGTTGGTGTATATGATTATTGATGAATATTTGATTATTGATGTAATTTTATGTTGTTGTGATGATATGCATTATTTTCATGCTTTTCTTCTTTAATAAATTTTACACATTTATTAATGCGCTGTTCACGACCTTTCCATCCATATTTGTATTTTTAGCTCTTTACTATAATCTCTATGTATGATAAGAGAAAAAAGAGAGAGAGCAGGAGGTGCTTAGACAGACATAAGTGAGTTGAGGCTTGGAGAGAGAGATCATTTTGGTAAATCTTCTTCCAGGTTGTCTCAAGTCCATCTCCTATTTACACCTTTCTGTGTGTGTAATCTATAACTCTGTCAGTCCACTATCCCTTGTCGATTTCACTACAGTTGTCCAACTCGACAAATACTCTACACTCTAACTCAACCACGACAAATGGGGTCTCGCCGCGGAATTTGAACTACATCTGCAGCAATCGCAACAGATGAGGTTGCAGTCTGGTAGGAATCTCTCACAAGATTCTATTCTGATTCTTAGAGTTTAGTGTTCGGCAGATTATAGGAATTTCTTTCCCCTAGACATATCGAACTATTTCTTTTGGGTGGAAGTCGGAACAGCGTTTTTTCTCCACAGCAATCATAAATATTAAGTTACATTTATTGTTCATGCTACACATGAGACAGCTGGTAAAGGTTGATGGTATCACTGCTGAGTTTTTGGTTGACAAATCTGACGACTATTGTTGTAAAAGTCAGAAAAAAAAATTTTTAAGGGTTAATATTTTTTTCAGGAGTAGCTCTTTAATCTGAGATAAGAAGCTACAGATAGTCAGTTACTAGCTTGCATTTGTACCAAGGGAGGGTGTTCATTCGGACGATAGTAACCAATCCTCTCAATAGCTTAGTACTGACAGAACTGGGGTGAAGTGATAGTAAGTTTTACATCACTTACATTTTTTGGAGTTTTTTGGGGGGTTTTGCTTGTCGCAATCAGAGTAGCTACAAACTTTCTTGTTTTTTAAAGTTCCCAGGCTAGCCTAGATTTTATTGATTATTAAGTTAATCAGCACCTAGTGGACTAGGTAACTAAGATCTCTAGGTTCTATTCTTCTATAGTGTTTGCTCACCCTGATATAATGGCCGATCTAGATAAAGTGCATAGGATTGCCCTCGAGGTAGCTAAGTACATGGAGTACAAGGATAGCGAAATCCAGCCCTTTCTAGAATTTGCAGTAAGCCTGCAGGATCAATACGAGGTAGACAATTGGTTTGACAGCCGTTTAATCTTGGCATGGTCCTGTAAACAAACTGGGGAGAGTGAAGCATTCACCCGACAGTATGTAGAAGAAGTGATAGAAGATGAGAAGCAAAGGGAAAAGCAAAGACAAGAACGGGACAAGAAATTGGAAATGGAGCAACAAGAACGGGACAAGCAATGGGAAATAGAGCGCCAAGAAAGGGACAGAGAAAGCCAAGAAAGGAGCAGGCTACACCAAATCAGAATGAATGAACTGGATAGCCAAATTCGGAGGATGGAAACAGATACTAAATGTAGTCACTCTAATTCCCCTTCTACTGTGCCCTTAACGGTCAACGCCCCTGCAAACCTTGCGCCCATGAAAGAAAACTTGCCTGCTAAAACCGAACCCCAACTCCAGAAAATTGACTTTCCTTTGGACTTGGATCCGAAGCCCAAACAAGGAAAGAATTTACGTCGGGATAGCAGACCTAAGGCCACGGGAAAAATTACGCAACGTTCCCAGGCATGGAAACTGCACAAAGGTGAGAGAGGTGCTAACAAGCATTGTAATACGGATTGTTCCCGTCTGGCAAGCGGCGAACCCCGAGCCTCTCACGCTCCAGACCGAGCAGCACCTAACCGACACGTGACGTCGAGAAAAGGGAGCCACACCCTATCACGTTATATTTCGCAAGATTCCCGGCCGGACAGCGAAAAACCATATGCAGAGGCGTATCCCTCCAACTCAACGATCGTAGAAGGAGGCGCCGCTCCTCTTATCACCCTGAGCTTAAAAGGTGCAAGAATAAGTCGCCTGCTAAAAGGGTTAAACTTTCCAAACCGTTCCAAGGAACTTTGGAAAAACACACCGAGAGTTTTTTCTCGGGCACTTCGCGATCTAACGGGATCTCAAACCGTCCAGTCCTTTGCATGCAGTCTGCGGGGCCTGTCAACCAGGAAGTGGATCTCGCATTGCAGGACAAAGTTCAACTGACGCCAGTAACTTCCTCAGGGGAGGGCAAAGTTGACGTTTATGGTGGACACAGGGTTCCAGGCGAAGGGATCCCTGGTATTCCATTTGAGTCTCTCACACTTCTCAGGGCAGAAGACAGTGAGAAAAGCTGCCTTACTACTGTACAAGGAGCCATTGTTGAGAGCCTTGGCTCACGTCATGCTAGTAATGGGAAAGCGACTCAACAAACTCTGCAACTCGCAGATATTACCTATCTGTCTTCACGGATAGAAGCTACGGAGATCTGTTATGATTTAGTAGAACCCCAGAATGCGATCGATTACTCTTTGCTTCAGGCAGCAGAGTTTTCTCATTCAAATCGCATTATTCCAGTGGTCTCAACCCCACTGATGGACAGCAAAGTAGTCGCCTCCGCCAGGCCATTACAGAACAACTTGATCATTTCCGTTGACCAAGCCAGAGTTGTGACTGGCAAGGCAAGGAAAGCTCCAGACCCGCCTTTAGACGGCACAGGTCTGAAGATTGATCAATGCTCCCGCCGAAACAGCGGAGTAGGTGTGGAGAGGCAGAAGAAAAATGCTAGCATTTCTTCGGCCAACGAACGGCTTTATTTACCAACTAGGGTTACACGCGCGCGAAAAGTCCCTATAGACTGCAGCTATACAGGGTTATTCAAGTCCGCGACAGGTAAACCCATAACGGAAATTAAACAGCCCGAGTCCAGCAACGATTACACTGCATGTAACAGGCGGATTATCTACGCAGTGGCCAGTGAGTTCAGGCGGGGCCGAAACTCACAACAGGTGCGGATAATTTTCCGGACCATAAACAGGCACAGCGAATTGCGGAAGCAAGGTCAGGTTCACACGGAAACGGAAGGCGTCAGTGCCGACTGGCCTCGCAAAATCCCATTCGCTGAACGTCTATTAGACAGAGGGAAGAAAAGAAATGAACTCGGAGCTAGTCATACAGACAGACAGAAATTGGAAACGTATTTGGTTTTATGAGTATAGGATGTTCCAATGACAGGTAACTAAAGACGATGGAAAAGATAAATTACTGTCATTTTTGTCCGTATTCCTCGAACTTTAAAAGGGGGGGGGGGGGCACTTGTCACGTGAAAGATAATTTATTTTACCATCTTGTCCATAATTTGATTACTCCTTTAAATGTTCTGTTTTCCGAGACATTTTGTATTTTCGTTTCTTTCATATTCTACCTACATTTTTTCACCTTCTCAACCCCACCCGAGGTTGTTTACGCTGGCCAGCTGCGGTCAGCTAACGCTAGACGTAATGTTATCTAAACGCACCTGTTCGACCAGAGAAACATTTCTCGGGTCCGCTTTAAGTGTTAGAACGAGCCAAAGACGGTTTTCTGTGAAAGAAACGGTTCGTTAGCGGCGGGTACCCTCTGTGGTCCCAACAGGGGAATTTCTCTGGTCGCTTTAAAACGTTTGATGACGAGCGGCTGGTACCCTTTGAGGCCTGGGTAACGAGTGTGATCTGTTTCAGGGGAAGATAACAACCCGCGGTCAGTCTTTGGGTTTTCGCCCCTTAGACAAGATAGAGCATAATGTTATGCATTTCTCTACCTGGGGAACTTTCGCACGATTTCTTTTGTCTTACTCTAGATTACGTCTTTCGCCGAACTTCTGTAGAAATACGCACGCCAGGTGTTCGGGGGGAGCGTCCCTTGTGATCTATAAGAGTAGACTGGTTTTAATAGACAAAGACATTCGTAAATTTTCCTGGCCCGTAGATGATCATCATGAGATAAGGCAAACTTTAACACAGTACTAGAATGTGTTTGCCTATGTTCTAGTCATTTTTCGGGTTTCAGGGAGACCGACTCGCGAGAGCAGATTCCAGTCAGGCGAAGAACGAAATATTCTCTTCGATCTAGAGGGTTTCTGAATACCGCTAGCGTCACGAATCGTCAACCCCGTTCCTGAATCAAAACCCCTTTTTGTCAACGCCAAGTTAAGCTCACGCAGTGCAACGGAGCCAACGCTAAATCTGGAATCGCCAAACGCAGTAGTAGTTCTCTACTCGCCTATTGGATTACCAGCCAGAGCATTGCGGCTTCCAGAATATCAAACCCGCTCAGCATGCCTATAGCAGAATTCCATATCACCCGCCTTTTTTGTGCCTAAACGGGGCACTCAGCAAACCACAGCCAAACCAGTTTAAACAGGATTTACAGCCAAGCGGAGCCTTGCGCCGGATAAGCGCGCCTGGGTCTCTTTGTCCTCAAGTGACTTCTTCTGGTGTATTTCCTGGATACTTAAAACCTCGCACGTATGAGCAGCCATCTATGGACAGAGTTCCAGCCCCACTCACGCTATAAGGGGAGTCACCAACGTTTAGCACCAACAAAGAAAGTTTTGTAGGCTAGTCCCTCACGAAGGATCTACAAGTAATTCACTTCCTGGAGCTAGTACATTTGGTCCCCGAAAAGCGGACAGGCTGTCGCCCAGTTCAATCAGTTGGTCAGCAGGAGATAAACAGCGCCCCCCCCAGCCCCACTCGCGGGGGGGGGGGGGGTCACCAACGATAGCGCTATACAGTGATGTTATTCAGGTTAATTCCATCACCGATGGAGGATATATACGAAAACACCACTTACTGGAGTTACTTCAGCTGGTCCCCGAAAACCGAAGGACTGTCACTCGATTATTTATCTCTTTGTGTTCTACAGGTTTTATGAATGGTGATCTGTGTGTGTGTGGTTGTTGGTGTATATGATTATTGATGAATATTTGATTATTGATGTAATTTTATGTTGTTGTGATGATATGCATTATTTTCATGCTTTTCTTCTTTAATAAATTTTACACATTTATTAATGCGCTGTTCACGACCTTTCCATCCATATTTGTATTTTTAGCTCTTTACTATAATCTCTATGTATGATAAGAGAAAAGAGAGAGAGCAGGAGGTGCTTAGACAGACATAAGTGAGTTGAGGCTTGGAGAGAGAGATCATTTTGGTAAATCTTCTTCCAGGTTGTCTCAAGTCCATCTCCTATTTACACCTTTCTCTGTGTGTAATCTATAACTCTGTCAGTCCACTATCCCTTGTCGATTTCACTACAGTTGTCCAACTCGACAAATACTCTACACTCTAACTCAACCACGACACAGGGTGTCATTCTGTTGCAGAGGTTTTATTTCCTGTTGCCAGCTGGTAACAGGAAACCTACTGAGTGAGAATAAAGCCATCAAGTCTCCAACTATTCGTTTATGCTGTTACAAGATAACGGGAGGAGCTTGGGCATTTTGACAGAGCTAGATTTTCTGCAACTTCATACTGTATTATCATTTTCACAAGGAATCCCAGGTGATATGTTAAGCATCTGCGTATATCTGACACTTTCGATTGAATAAACTCAAGTATTTCAAAATCATACTCAGGAAGTTTATGGGGTATGATGACAATACAGCCCCTCATACACAGTGACTCTCCCAATTAGATAAATGAAGTGTAAGCTGTGAACATTTCAACAGGAAAGATATATATATTAACTTTATAGTAGTGGACAAAGAGTCCAGATATTTTTAGGTGATCTTTTCCGTAAACTATCTTTTTCTATCTATCCTCATTTTCGAAGACCTGTCCAAAAAATATGACTGGACAGGCAGAATAAATTGTACAGAAAAAACATTCTATTTTTAAAGAAAAACTTAACCACTGTTTTTATTCACTTCCTCATAGAAAATTAAAGTGTTTTTGTGTTGTGTACCATCATTTCATTTCTCCCCTAGACACTAGGTACATCATACACCAGACACTAGAGCCAAAATAGTGACCGTGTGAGATCTAGGGAGGTAGCGTTAGGTTCCCTGCAAATATTTCATCATCATCATCTTTTAGAGTCAGGGGCCTACATGTGCTTGACCTCACACGGTTATTGCAGACACCGATTTCACTCTTTTTAGGATACCATCATAACCTCCCCAGCAAAATCAAACTTTGCTACACCGAGCAAAGTGGAATCAATTTGTTGTTGCCCTACAAGACGCCACTAGGCGTGATGGCCACTGACTGCTTTGACGATCGGTGGTTAAGGATCTAAGAAGAAGAAGAAGTAAAAAAGTAAGTAAGTAAGTAAGTAAGTAAATAAGTAAGTAAGCAAGTAAGTCAGGAAATAAGTAAGTAAGTAAATAAGCAAATAAGTAAATAAGTAAGTAAAAAAGTAAGTAAGTAAATAAGTAAGTAATTAAATAAGTAAGTAATTAAATAAGTAAGTAAGTAGGTAAATAAGTAAATAAGTAAGTTAGTAAATAACTAAGTAAGTAAGTAAATAAGTAAATAAGTAAATAAGTAAGTAAGTAAGTAAGTAAGTAAGTAAGTAAATAAGTAGGTAAGTAAGTAAAAAAGTAAGTAAGTAAATAAGTAAGTAAGTAGATAAGTAAATAAGTAAATAAGTAAGTAAGTAAGTAAGTAAGTAAGTAAATAAGTAAGTAAGTAAATAAATAAGTAAGTAAGTCAGTCAGTCAGTAAATAAGTAAGTAAGTAAATAAGTAAATAAATAAGTAAGTAAGTAAGTAAGTAAGTAAATAAGTAAGTAAATAAGTAAGTAAATAAGTAAGTAAATAAGTAAGTAGATAAGTAAATAAGTAATTAAATAAATAAGTAAGTAGAAAAATAACTAAGTAAGTAAATAAGGAAGTAAGTAAATAAATAAGTAAGTAAATAAATAAGTAAGTAAATAAATAAGTAAGTAAATAAATAAGTAAATAAATAAGTAAGTAAATAAGTAAGTAAATAAATAAGTAAGTAAATAACTAAGTAAGTATGTAAGTAAATAAGTAAGTAAGTAAATAAGTAAGTAAGTAAGTAAGTAAGTACGTAAGAAAGAAAGTAAGTAAGTAAATAAGTAAGTAAGTAAATAAGTAACAAAGTAAGTAGGTAAGTAAATAAGTAAGTAAGTAAGTAAATAAGTAAGTAAAAAAAACAGTAAATAGGTAAGTAAGTAAATAAATAAATAAGTAAGTAAATAAATAAGGAAGTAAATAAGTAAATAAATAAATAAGCAAATAAATAAGTAAGTAAATAACTAAGTAAGTAAATAAATAAATAAATAAGTAAGTAAATAAGTAAGTAAATAAAAAAGTAAGTAAGTAAGTAAATAAGTACGTAAGAAAGTAAGTAAGTAAGTAAGTAAGTAAGTAAGTAAGTAAGTAAATAAGTAACAAAGTAAGTAGGTAAGTAAATAAGTAAGTAAGTAAATAAGTAAGTAAGTAAATAAATAAGTAAGTAAGTAAGTAAGTAAGCATCCTCCGGGAAGAGAGGCAGAAGGAGATAAAAAACACCACGGAGAAAAGAACTAAAGAACAAAATGACAGGGATACAGGAGACATTCAAAGGCACTGAACAGAAGGTCAAGGACAGGAGGACTTTGGCTTGAATATGGTGAACGCCTAAGCTCCTATCACAGTTGAAATGTAATGAATTCTGTATCCTCTTTCTTTATTGCGTTCAATAATTTTTCCTTCAATCTTTCTTGTTCTCATAATAGATTCAAGTTTGCCCCTTATTACAAAACGTCAGGGGTATAGACTACATTCTTTTCCCTCATTGTTTTTGTTATTGAAATGAATCGACATCATTGCACTCCGGGCAAACCCAAAGGTGCTCAGTCTCCCACAGCATATGTCGAAGAGTGTGAATGCTAACTGTTCCTGTAGCTCGCTGGTTGTATACACGACGGATGCATCCTCTCATATGTCCATCTCTACTATCTTTACGTTTGATGGAAAATTCCAACAGTCTTAACCTTGATGATTCATCTATTGCAGTGTCATTCTCTAACAGGCGATCATTAATTGTTCTCCGTATCTCTCCCTTATCCATTTCCAGTGTCCCCACTATGGGTGCTCTTGATGCTAGTCTGTCAGCTCTCTTATTACCGCGAACGCCTGCATGACCAGGACAGTAGATCCACACCATATCCTGCAGAAGCTTCAATGAATGTTTTCCATTCATGCTTTTCCCGTACACGTGGAATCACACACACACAGACACACACACAGACACACACACACACACACACACATATATATATATATATATATATATATATATATATATATATATATATATATATATATATATATATACACACACACACAAGGTACTTTAAGATTACGTATACACACTTTGAATGCTGATAATTCAATTATCATATGAGGTAGAATTATGGCATTAGTACATTTAAAGTCACATAAATTGTGGGGTGATACTCTTAGATAATAAATTCGATTTTTGACATATGTGTTGCAGACTTTCTTAAAAATTGTGAAACAATAAATTTGTTCAAAGAAAGTACTTTCCGAACGTCATTGTGTAATGACACAAATTTAGAAAGAATTATTATTTCCATAACTGGTCTTTTTTATTGTTATTGTTAATCAGAATCGACGTCATTGCATTCCGGGCAAACTCATAGGTGCTCAGTTTCCCTCAGCAAATGTCGAAGGGTATGAATGCTAATTGTTCCAGATGACCACTGGTTTTATAACACCGGATGCAGCCTCTCGCATGGGCCTAAAAAATATCCCGGGAACCATCTCGTCATGTCCTATTCATTCATTGCCGTTTTATCTTGTCTTTATTCCTGTCACGTCTGTCTGAAATTCTCTTCTTCGTGTGTTTCCCTGTCTTCCTTTAGTATTTTTACCCTGGAGATTCCACAACAATGACTTGCATTGTAGTGCTATCAACTGATTTCATCAAAGTACATCCTGTCCCATATAAGCTTTTATTCCTGATGCCTTGGTCGGTTCATATTTGTCTGGTCTTGTTACTAGTTACACGATTATATTTAAGCTTGTCATTGTCTTGTAACGCATGTGTTAGATGTTGTGGGCAGAACAATATGGCCGTAGTAGTATAAGGTAACTTGTTTTGACGAGAAAAGATGCCGTTTCTTCAAGATATCTTTTGTATTGCCTGTCCGCCTTTTCCTTTGCCCAGTTGTCAGGTTATCTGCAAATGAAGGCTTCTGACGGTAGCTAATTCAGAAGTGTGAAACTGACGAAGAGATCTAGACAAGTGGCAGTAGAACACAAAATGAGAAGAATACGCTGGCGATGGATAAGACACGCGTAAAGAAACATGGTGATAGCATTTCAAAACTTGTTCTGGAATCCCCTAGGTATGAGAGGTAGAGGGAGACGACTGAACACGTGGAAAAGAGAACTGGAGACAGACATGAAAGTGATAAAGATGACAATGAAAGACCTTGAGCTGGTGACGTGGGATAGGAATATTTGACATGAGTTTGTTGAAGGCCTATGCTCCTTAGGGAGCAGAATAGTAATGATGAAGATCTGTCCAAAGTCTTTCAATGCTTACTTATGTTGACTTTTTTCTCCTCACTCATGCCGCTAAACGTCATAACTTATGTTTACTTTTTTCTCCTCACTCATGCCGCTAAACGTCATAGTGATATAAAGTTTCCGTTCACGAGCCAAGTGTGTAGCATTTGTCTTATGTGAGCTTGTTGTGGGATAACAGTAGTAGCAGTAGCCCACTACAGTCATAACTCTAACTGTAATGAAAGTTTACAACCTTTTCAACCGACGTAAATGTAAACATATTCAAACTATATTGTTAACATTGTCAACTAAAGTTAAATATAAAGCTATTCATTTTAAATGTAAAGATAGTTTCACGCCCACTGGGATTAAGATTAATTGGGTAAAAGTTCTGAGATAGGTGGGATGGTGGAATGAAAAGAGGGGGGCACATAAGTATGTGTCGGGATGCTCAATACTTAGAGGGTATTTGTTTCTCTTCTTTTGCCATACTAGTAGGAGGTACCAGTTGAGGGTACTATTTCTGGAACAAGTGAGGGCATAAGTGGCCTGAAGTCGACGTTACACACCATCATCAGACGGGTCTTACAGACGCGGGACCAGCTTTGCAGTTACTCCCTGATTCTACTTGGAACGTGTGGAACTCTTAAATCTTGACCAGGGACGCGTGTGATTCAGTCATATAATCTGCAAAGATCCAAACATCAGCGGAAACAGAAACAACTAATGGCAGATTTGTAAAACTAACAAGCTGCCAAGTAAACTGTTCATTTTCGAAAACCATAGCATCGCACGGTGATTAATACATTTTTTCTACACAATTATTCATTTTTATAACTGTTAAGACCTGATTGATTATTAAGTTTGTTACTTGTATAAAGACAAATATAAAGGTGATTTAATCATTTTGAATGTACTACAACCGTACGTCTCAGACAGTTTCTTAAATACACGTAAACAGAGCTAAACAATAATAAGAGGAAATTCGCTGAATAAACTCAGCTGGGGGCTTGAACGAGCTAACGAATTATAAGATTACATAATCCTTCACAAAAGTTGACGGCAGATACTAGAGATAACATGCTCAGCCAATGCAGCGTTGTTCTCGCTTTCTGAATATCTTTTGAAGACTACCTTGAGGTAGAAGCATCATTATCCTTCTTTCTACAACTCTGCGAAGAGTAATCTTGTGCGAAGGTAGACACCTTTGAAGACCCACATTAGGTACTCTTGAGTTTTGGCCATTGTTGGACCGCTACTGCAGAGAACAGGGGAGGCAACCAGTGACAGATGTGACCATCTTCCATACGGCGGACATGGCCAAACCAGCGTAGTCTGCGCTGTCTAAGCAATATATACATGCTTTGAAGGCCAGCACGTGACAGCACCTCAACATTTTTCACTTTGTCCTTCCACGAAATACCAAGGATGTGGCGTAGATACCGTTGATGGAAGGAATGGAGCCGTTTATCTTGTTCATCATAGGTTGTCCATGTCTCACTGCCATACAGAAGCGTGTTGGTGATGCGGGATTATATACCTCAGCTCTTGTCTTCATTTTGAGTGTGGAGTTGTGGTGTAGAATTTCAGTAATATTGTCTATTCATTGATTTAGGTCTTCTCCTTGCAGCAAAATCAGATCATCTACTGTTCTAGGTCCATAGTGGTAACTGATCTGGCCCCATTCTCGCGAGATGGCCAAACTATTTTATGTTTAGTATCTGTTTATGTTTAATGCAATATGTAGTCTCTATATTTTATTTTCTGTCAGCTCCTGTACAGACTAGCTTCGAGAGCACCCATAGTCGTGGCACTGGATACGGATAAGGTAGGGATACTAAGGATTATTAATGATCGCTTGTTAGAGAACGAAACTGCAGTAGGTGAATCGGCAAGGCTAAGACTGCTCGAATTAAGCATCCAACGTAAGACTAGCAGGGATGTACGTATGAGAGGATGCATCTGTCGTGTATACAATCAGCGCGCAACAAGAACAATTAGCACTCATAACCTTCAACATTTGCAGAGGGAGACTGAGCACCTATGGGTTTGATCAACAATAAAAGTTTTTTTGTGATGGCATTTTTTCTCCTCACCTAGGATTATTTAATTGCTCTCCTTTAGCATTCATCTCACTGTTTGTGATTTCCTCCCCTGTTCTCTGGTCAGAAACAATGTTTGACACTGACAGCAAAGACTTCGTAAGAATATACTATTTATCAGTTGTCGTTTAGTTTTAACACTGATATTCAGTGTTTGAATATAACTTTGGAGAACACGTCTGTCAACGTATATTTCTTTGTTCAGCTGATGTATGGTCCCATCTCACTGCAGCATCCCTGGCAGTGAAGAGTCTGACAGATTGGCAAAGGAAGGGGGAAAACGAACGATCTCAGCTTGATATAAGTATAACATTCGAAAAGGCAAAGACATTTTATCAGTAGCAGATACATGAACAAGTGGGAAGCAGAGCGACCATCCAGGCCACCAAAAAAAATGAAATATATTATAAGCCTAGCAGAAGAGAACAAGTGGTAATCTTCAGACTCGGCACGGGCCCTAACACATTGGTATACCACCTATTCAACAAGATAAAGATAGAAATGACTATTGAGTGTAACTGTGGCACCGATAAAATGGCTGCTGAACAAAGATGCCCAACATATGAGGAACAGAGAAAGTCCATATGGCCGTCACCTGTACCATTCCTAGAAAAGTTCTATGGAGATAGAAATAGACTCAAGCTAGCCGCCGCTTTCTTTGAACATATTCAAGTTTACGTCTGAAAGTTTACGAAGCAGAAGAAGATACCAACCCACAGATGCAGCAATAGAGAATGCAGTCAGCGACCCATAGCTTGACTGCTTGCATCGGGGTCAGCGAACCAGAGCTGACCAAGACCCTACTCCACCTCCACGTGGTGGTCCTGGAAACAGATTGCATCACTGCAGTCTGGCTGAGAGAGTAGGGATCGCAGAGCGAAGGCAAACCCGGTCCCAAAAAATGCCGTGCTGAAGTCGGATGTGTCGACCGAAAGGCGCAGATATCACAGCTCCGGCGTAAACGGACACAACGCAACCAACGTCCTTTTCAGGGCGAACGAGGAAGAAGGAAGAAGAAGAAATAGACTCAAGCTAGCCACCGCTTTCTTTGACCATATTCACGTTTACGTCTGAAAGTTTACGAAGCAGAAGATACCAACTTTCTAATTGTGTTTATGTTGGTGTATCCCCATTTGTTTCTTTTGTGAAATTTGGAGCTTTTATCAGTAGTTTCATGTTGCACATTGTAATTTTTGTCTCTTCAATGTAAAATGTTTTAGATTGTGACCATGTTTTACTCGTATAGCAAAAGATTGGTTTGAATAAGTGATTCATCAGTAGTTGCTATCTCTACATAAAAATTCATGTTTGCCTGAGCTGTGGGACCATTTAGTAAGCCACTAGCTTACCCTTTAGTCATTTCCTTTCTGTTTTTTGTTTTGTTTGTTTGTTTGTTAATTTTTCTATGCTT
This sequence comes from Oreohelix idahoensis, assembly GCA_024509875.1. Taxonomy (NCBI): domain Eukaryota; kingdom Metazoa; phylum Mollusca; class Gastropoda; order Stylommatophora; family Oreohelicidae; genus Oreohelix; species Oreohelix idahoensis. The sequence goes on from JAMPIV010020944.1 coordinate 291,492, forward strand.
TGCTGAGAGTGATGTATGTGATAATAGGTACTGCATCTTACCAGGGCGACAAACAAAGAACATTGATTACATTCTATATGAGAAGACACTCAAATCTCTCAATGAATATTTTCAAGCAAAGGAAATGTTCTTCACGATTTGTTTCTGAAGTAAGCAGGGTTTTAGAGTCGGAAAGGAGTCGCGGATCGTTTTTTAGTGTAGTCGCAGTTTGTTAAAAAATGTCAGTACTCCGACTCCGAATTTTATGCCATATTATTAGCAAAAAACTGTAGTCGAAGACGGGAATCGGGAGTCGGACTTCTAAATTTCAGGAGTCAGATTCGGAAAATTGTGTGGCCGATTCCACAACCCTGGAAGTAAGTAAACATTTGTAGTTCTGGGGATCTTTGCTGAGACAAAGAAATCACAGGGTTACTGCTGCTCATTTAGGCGTGTCGTAAAAGGCTACTAATATGAAGTTGTGCATTGAATCTTACAGTTCCATCAAGTAAAACAAATTACTACAGTAGCCACCACTACAAGAGCATGTCAATGCTTGGCGCATGCTTCCTACAAGGGATCAGCTGTAGGGGTGGTTAATGTTCCATAAGGAGTTATAAGAAAAAAAAAAGATGATACACTTAAGGTTGTCCTGTGGGGGTTCCTGTGGGTGTCTGGAAAGACATAGCAACAATAGGATTACTGCCACATGAGGCACGTCGTAACAGGCAACTAATATGCGGTTTAGTATGGGACTGTCGGTCTGATCATGCAAAATATTTTGCTACAGACACTGTAGATATATTTTTCCACGGGGGCGGGGGGGGGGGTGCCTTTGCAGTAGAGGTTCCTTGCTTCATATGGTTTTAAATAAAGATGATGAGGCGGGGGCACAGATTCCTTAAGCATTGGTCTGTGAGTCAGAGCTTTAAAAAACAAAAACTCTGAAACAAATTTAAGATTTTTAAATTTTATTTTGTGGAACATTTTCCTACAGTTTAAATACGTGCTGGAAATACTTCTTCCAGCCCCCACTCCATCTTCACCTCTTTCGGACTCATCAGCTTTTATTTGTCAAATAATGTTCTTGGCAACGCTTGTTCAATTTTATTTGGACCTGAATTGCTTTTTCTGTGACCGGACTTGGAGGCAACCAATTTCAGTTCACTTTGCTCTGGTGTTTGACTTTTGAAACCACATTTCTCATTTTTTATTTAGCACTCTATTGTTCAGATCCGTCATTGTCGTCTGCTGCGCCAGCTAGTCTTTTAATCTTTGAGGACTATTTTTTCATTCCAGAATGGTATTCATGTTCCAACAACCAGAATGTGCCTCACACAAAACTTGAAGATCTATATTTTGACAATGATTTGGCGCGCCTGTCCCATAACCGTAATCGGATGAACGACAACATGAACATACTTGATGAGAGTTCAAAGCAAGTGGGTCTGAATATAGATAAGGAAAAGACAAAGATAATGAAAATAAATGCAAGAAATGATAACAAGGTTGAACTTGAAGACACACCACTACAAGATGTGGAATAATACACATATCTTGGCAGCAGTATAGACACTAACGGATGGACAGACAATAATATCAAAATAAGAATACAAAAAGCAAGACGAGCTTTCATTGTACTGGGACATATAAATGGAGATCAAGAGAAATCAATTCCAACACGAGAAAAAAATCTTCAACTCAATTGTCAAGTCAGTCCTATTGTATGGCTCTGAAACATGGAGAGCATAAAAAACAACAACCAAAGAGCTTTAGACTTTCATAAACGGGTGCTTGCGTAGAATACAAAGACTGAAATGTTATGGCAAGGTCACCAATGTGGAACTGATGACAAGAACCAGACAAGTGCCAGTGGAACAAGAGATGAGAAAAAGCCGCTGGTGATGGATAAGACACACGTTGAGGAAACCTGTGATTAGCATTACTAAGCAGTCCTTGTTCTAGAGACCCCTTCCCTCCCCCCCCCCCCCCCCTCCCCCCCCCCCCCCCCCCCCCCCCCCCCCCCCCCCCCCCCCCAAGTAAGAGAGACAGAGGTAGACCAAGAAACACATGGAGAACAGACTGGAAACAGAAGTGAAAATGATGAGGAAAACGTGAAAAGTGATTGAGCTGATGGCACGTGACAGGAGGACGGCATGTATTTGTTGAAGGCCTATGCTCCTTGAGGAGCTAAAGGATGTTGAGTGATTGAATTGCTACTTTTCTGTGACTGGAATTGAAGGTAAGCAATTTCAGTTCACTTTGCACCTGGTGTTTGATTTTTGAAACTTCATTTCTCATTTTTATTTAGCCCAACCGCTGCTCCTTCAACTGTTCTGAGCCGTCAGTGTTGTCTGCTTCGCCAGCTCTTTCAATCTTTGAGGATTATTTGTTTCCATTCCAGAACTATATTCACGTCCCAAAAACCAAAGGTATGACTCGCACAAGGCAACGGTTGGAGTAACACCATCTGTCACGTACTTACACGAACAGGAGACCATTCATTGTGGCTAATTCAGAATGTAACCCTAGCAGATACCATTGAAAACTGATGACAGTAGAGCGATGTGGCTTCTTACTTTGCTTTAACTCTTTGACTCAGCAATTATTTTCCACCCTGTGCCGTAATTTTAATTCGTGATAGACTAAAAACAACGCTCGGAGAGTTGTTTTGGCACTAGAGTCAAATCTGACCAACGCTCTGAGCGTTGTTTCGGAGTCAAAGATTTAATATTGTTATCTGTACCACTTGAAGTATCTTCCACATACTATTTTTAGTGTAGTGGTTAAAAAATTAGCAACATAGCCCAAACGTTGATGATGCTACATTTGCAGTAAAGTTTAATTGTGATCTAACGAAAAAAAAAAAAAAAAAAAGGAATGAAGGGCTGTTAGCTGTTGGAATGATTTTCACATTCCATAATGGTATTTATGAAATTTCTTGACACAAACATATTATGGGTAATATTTCGTCCTGGATTTGATTTTAGTTAATAGCCTCAATACTTCTTTGAAGTGAATGCCGTAAGTCAAAGGTTTTCAAACTTTTTTGGTCCGCGGCTCCCTTGACCTGTGCATAAATCACCGCGGCTCCTCTCTATACTATGATAGGAAACTCTTTACAGAGCGATACAAAAGGAAGCAATCTGATCATCAGAAGAAGTCCCCCCATCTGACAAGTGTTTCGGCCCGATTACTCCTTTACACTCTAAGGGGGGCGGGCCCACTTGGGTCATGACTCCCAAGCGTCTCAGCTTCCTGTTGTCTTGTATCGAAAATGAACCCATTTCACTTACGGTAGCAACTTTTAATCCACAACGCCAGCCGTGGGGGCAATTGTGAAAGTAACAAAGAAAAGACAAATTATTCCGTTCGTTCTGTCGCCCTTCACAACTAAGGACACACACTGAGACACGAGCGCGCAGCCGACGAACCTTAGCCACTGCGCGCCGCACGCCACTGAAATTCTGTACCTGACACACTCCCTATAGTATACATCGCCTGTTGCCCCAGATCGCAGCCCCCTCACTAGTACTTACTTACTTAGTCGTTCCCCTTCTACCGTGAGGTGTAGAGGTTTGGAAGAGAGAGCGCCAGACCATTCTATCAGCTGTCTTCTTCCTGGCCTGGTTCCATTCTAGTCCTCGGTCCTTCAAAGATTGTCTAATGTTGTCCTCCCAGCGGACTCTGGGTCGTCCTGGAGGTCTGGATCCCTGGCTCTTTGTTTCCCATGCTTGTCGTGGTAGCCGATCTTCTCCCATTCTGCAGACATGGCCAAACCATCTTAGTTGGGACTGTTCTATTTGGGTCTGCAGCGGATGGGATTTTAGGCCTTGACGGATCGTCTGGTTGCGGACCATGTCTCTTCTTGTTACTTCAACCACTTTCCTCAGATACCTCATTTCTGAGGTTTGGATCTGGCTTTTGTGGGTTGTAGTCATTGCCCACGACTCGCATCCATATGTCAAGACTGGGACATAGGTGGAGCGGTATACAGCCATCTTTGTTTTCTTACCAACCTCTTTCTTGCTGAGGAATCCACGATTTATGGCCTGAAAAAGTCTCCCAGCCGCTGCTTTTCGAGTGGCCAACTCTTCTTTGATGCCTCCCTTTCGGTCTATAATAGCTCCGAGATATTTAAAGTGGTCGACCTGCTCCAGGACCTGTTCTCCCAACTTAATCTGATGTTTTCTTTCTTCTCGTGATATCACCATGGATTTTGTTTTAGAGCTGCTTATGACCATCCCTCTCTTCTCCAGCTCTTCCTTCCAGACTTGCAGGTTGGATTGGAGATGTGCCTCTGATTTAGCAATCAGGGCAACATCATCAGCAAATGCCAGCTCCGAAATATAGACCTGTCTCATCTTCCAGTACCCCACTGAATACTTTCTTGTTCTCTCCTTACATGCCTTGATGACATCGTCCATAAGGAGTATGAAGAGGTAAGGTGATAGGATATCACCTTGTCTTACACCAGTGGTGGTCCTGAACTCTTCTGACTTATGGTTTGCTGTCCTCACATAATTTCTGCAAAACTTGTAGAAGCTCTGTATAGCATGAATCAGAGGTGCTGGAATATTCTTCCTTGCCAAACAGTCCCAAAGTTTGCTCCAGGGGACCCTGTCAAACGCCTTTTCCAGATCTATGAAACAAAGATGGATCTCACTCTTATACTCAAGAGCCTTTTCACTCAGCTGTCTGAGTGTGAAGATTAGGTCTTGAGTACTTCGGTTTGCTCGGAATCCGCACTGGACCTCATCCAATTGTGGCTCAGCTAGGCGTCGGAGTCTCTGCTCTAGGATTCTAGAGTAGATTTTACCAGGGACACTGAGAAGGGATATGCTTCTATGGTTTCCACATTGTCGATTGTCACCCTTTTGAAAATTGGTGTTATGATGGCAATCTCCCAATCCTTTGGTATGGTCTTGTTGCACCATGCTGCCTGTAGGACCTTTAAGAGTAATAGGTCGCATGATGCTCCCATGTACTTAACCATTTCTGGTGTTATACCATCATGCCCTGCTGCTTTGCCCATCTTGATTTTCTCTAGTGCTGCCCTCAGTTCTTCCATCTTTATGTCATCTTCACCATCATTGGTTTTTCTCTTCTGTGCTAGTGGTTATCATATCTGATGCTTCACCATGCTCACCATCCAGGAGTTCTGAGAAATATTCTTTCCATCTTTCCATTACTTTCTTCGGGGCAGTAAGCAATTTGCCTTGCTTGTCCTTTATAAATTTGAGAGGGCATTGTTTTTCTTTCCTCATGTTCTTTAGGGTCTTATAGAACAATTTCTGGTTTTCTTGTGCATCTTTTTCTAGCTTTTCTCCAAATTCTTCCCAGGACTTCTGTTTTGCTGCTAGCACTTTGTGCTTTGCTTCTGTTCTGAGTGTCACATATTCTCTATATTTTTCCATTTGTCCTGTTGTGTTTTTAGCTCCTAAGTATTGTTTCCATGCCATTTTCTTCTCTCTTATTTGCTCTTTGACTTCCTCTGTCCACCAAGGTGTCCTCTTTCTCTGGTTCCCAAGTCGGACTTCACCGCATGCTTCTGCAGCAGCTGTCTTTATGATATCCTTGAATTTATTCCAGAGGGTTTCCAAGTCATCAGGTCGTTCTTCTGTGTTGCTCACAGCAATAAGCCCCTGATATCTGGTCTTAATTTCTGGCTCTCTCAGCTTGTAGGTCCTAATGCTCATTTCTCCTGCTCGTTTACTTGGTTTCTTGCGTGATGTTGGGCAGTTCCTAGGCTGAGCAACTCTTTCAGTTGTTCGTTTGATTGTTAGCAGGTAGTGATCACTTCCAATCTCTGGCCCCCTCCAGACTCTTGCATCTCGGACATATCTGAATGAGCTTCTCCGAACAATGGCATAGTCGATCACTGACTTCTCATTCTTGGTTGGTTCACATCTAGTGTATGCATGTATGCGCTTATGGGGGAACTTTGTGTTTGTAATGATCAGATTCTGCTCACTGCAGAATCTAAGGAGTCGCTTTCCATTGTCATTGAGAGTATCTTCTCCATATCTTCCGATAACTCCACCCCATCTAGCATGGTCATTTCCAACTCTGGCATTAAAATCTCCGAGCATAATAACTTCATCTAGGCAGTCATCCACTGTCCTTTGAAGCAGCTCGAAGAATTCCTCCTTGACCTCTGCTCTCTCATCCTCATTTGGCCCATACACTATGACCAGGTTGACTATGGTTTCTCCTTCTTTTAGTTTTACAACCATAATGCGCTCCGAGACAAAGTTCCATCCCTTGATACTATCTTTTTGATTTTGGGCCACAATGCAACCCACGCCCCCTTTAGCTCTTTCAGATATGGGTACACCACTGTAGAGCAACGTGTTGCCATCGAGATCCATGACTCCTTGTCCTTTTTTCTTCGTTTCCGTTATAGCCAGGATTTCTAGTTTTGCTTTCCTCATCTCTTCCACCAGCTCCTCTTCCTTCCCATTTATACTTCTTGTGTTCCAAGTTCCATAAGTTGTAGTCCGTAGTCCGTTCCAGTTCGTCGCCTTTAGAATCAGTCCGGTTTTCTCTCTTGTAGTTCGCGTAATCATGATTTAAAGCAAACAGGTGATTGGCCTGTTGTGCCTTTGCATGGTGGAGGGGCTGCCTCCTTACGGCCTCCATGCAGGCCGCCCTCCTCCTTTTTCATCCGGGCTTGGGACCGGCATAGGCGGAGTTCCCCTCACTAGTACACCATAAAAACTCAGCGCTGTGGACTTAGAAAAATGTTGGTGTTTTCTGTACCGCAGCGTTTACCGTCACGATCTCCATTGCCCACTGCGGTTGTTCCACAGCCAGCCTGATGCCTTTTCGGCAGTTTCGCTAAGCCTCTTCAGTGCCCTTGTTCTAGACTGTCCCTTCAACCCCAACAGTTTCAATAAATCATACATTGATGCAGCCACAAGCCCTCTTGCGCCCACTTCAACCGCCATGACTCTTGCACTGAATCCATCGTGTCTCAGATCCGCGGCTAGATCGCTATACTTGGCCGCTTTGAATGAATGTTGCACGTCTAATCTGAATTCAAATGGCACGGTCAGTTCAATCAGTATGACCTGAAGCGTTGCTGCAGAATGAAGCACTATATCCGGCCGTCTCCGCGATTTTCTGATACACTCTGGATATGCCCCCCGTCCAGGTAGGTCTACCGCCATCTCCCAGTCGTTTGCACAGTCAAGAAGAGATGGTAAACTGCTACCAGGTTTACTCGGTTTGGGGTGTGCTGACTTTCCTGCCCTCAGAAAGTATGTGTTTGTGGTGTCTGGCCGGACTTTGCTATTCGCTTTCATTCTTGCCTGATCTATTGTCGCAGCAAGCTCATTTAGCACTTTGTTATGGCGCCAAGTGTATCGTCCTTGCCCTAATGCCACCTTACACGCTGAGAGCACGTGTTCAAGTGTCTGCCTCCCCTGGCACAGGGGCACTGCTCATCATCCGACTTTCCCCATTTCACAAGGTTGGTGGCCGACGGCAGCAGGTCATACATTGATCTAACCACGAAGCTGAGCCTAAGAGGTGCCATATGCCATATATCATTCCATGTCAAGGATCTCTGCAGGGCTCCTTCCCATGTAGTCCATTGGCCTTGTTGGACCTGCTGCACTGCTTTTAGCAACCTCTTATCATTCTCAGCTCCTCGTATCTCCTGAACTACCATGTCTCTGCGTTCCCTGCTTGATGCCTTGGACCACCAGCGGATGTCACCATGCCCAAATCCCCGTCTATTCGTTTGTGTGTATCCGATTACCTCTCTCAGTTTGAGTGACTCTTCAGCAGCATCAACAGCTTCTTCCACTCTCCACTTCCTTCCCGTTTTCAGTGTGGGCTGAATGGACTTAACCACGTCATCAGCTGACTCGCGTAGCATCATTGCAAGCCTTGCTTTTCCAACTTTGTATTCTTCAACAACTGACTTGAAGGGAAGCAGAAGATTTGACTTTTTGCAGTACAGTACTACATCTGACAGACCTGGTGGTACCCCTAGCCATTTTCTCATGAACTTGTTGACCTTCTGCTCTATAGCTTCCACTGTACTTGTGCTTACTTCATATATAAGCAGTGGCCACAGCAACTTCGGTATCAACATGAACTGGAGGCACCACAGTTTGAACTTTCCCAGGAGTCTGCTTTGGTCTATGATCTGTAGTCCTCTGTCTGCCATTTCTATTGTCTGTTGCACTGCCTTCGAGTCTTTTAAAGAGGCATCGTACACCCTGCCAAGACTTTTAACAGGTTCCTCAATGACAGTAGGGATTCTTTGGCTGGAAACCGTGAATATGACCTCTGCTATCTTCCCTTTCCTGGCTGATAGGCTTCTCGACTTCTTGGGTTTGAAGCTCATTCTGCACCAGCTGACTAGTTCATCCAGGCGTGCTAACATCCTCCGGGCCTGATGTTCATCTGATGTCAGAATTGTTGTGTCATCCATGAATGCTTTGAGCGGTGGCATGTGACACATTCCACCGAGCTTTGGACCTATAGCCATTCCTTCAGCCGCATTGAGGCTCCTCTCTATACTATATATTATCTATATTTATTGATGGACCTTGGCTCATAATATCGAGCCCAACACTTTTCCCAAGCCACCGCGACGCCCTTAGCCGAGGGCCGCGACGCCCCTGGAAGCCGCGACGCACAGTTTGAAAACCTTTGCCGTAAGTCATTCAAATCATTCTAGGTGCCGGTGTGAAATGTACAACACCAGTGCTATGAAGTACCGACATAGATGGACAAGGAATACTAATATAGATGGACAAGGAATACTAATATAGATGGACAAGGAATACTTATATAGATGGACAAGGAATACTAATATAGATGGACAAGGAATACTAATATAGATGGACAAGGAATACTAATATAGATGGACAAGGAATACTAATATAGATGGACAAGGAATACTAATATAGATGGACAAGGAATACTAATATAGATGGACAAGAAATACTAATATAGATGGACAAGGAATACTAATATAGATGGACAAGGAATACTAATATAGATGGACAAGGAATACTAATATAGATGGACAAGGAATACTAATATAGATGGACAAGAAATACTAATATAGATGGACAAGGAATACTAATATAGATGGACAAGGAATACTAATATAGATGGACAAGGAATACTAATATAGATGGACAAGGAATACTAATATAGATGGACAAGAAATACTAATATAGATGGACAAGGAATACTAATATAGATGGACAAGGAATACTAATATAGATGGACAAGGAATACTAATATAGATGGACAAGGAATACTAATATAGATGGACAAGGAATACTAATATAGATGGACAAGGAATACTATTATAGATGGAAAAGGAATACTAATATAGATGGACAAGGAATACTAATATAGATGGACAAGGAATACTAATATAGATGGACAAGGAATACTAATATAGATGGACAAGGAATACTAATATAGATGGACAAGGAATACTAATATAGATGGACAAGGAATACTAATATAGATGGACAAGGAATACTAATATAGATGGACAAGGAATACTAATATAGATGGACAAGGAATACTAATATAGATGGACAAGGAATACTAATATAGATGGACAAGGAATACTAATATAGATGGACAAGAAATACTAATATAGATGGACAAGGAATACTAATATAGATGGACAAGGAATACTAATATAGATGGACAAGGAATACTAATATAGATGGACAAGGAATACTAATATAGATGGACAAGGAATACTAATATAGATGGACAAGGAATACTAATATAGATGGACAAGGAATACTATTATAGATGGAAAAGGAATACTAATATAGATGGACAAGGAATACTAATATAGATGGACAAGGAATACTAATATAGATGGACAAGGAATACTAATATAGATGCACAAGGAATACTAATATAGATGGACAAGGAATACTTATATAGATGGACAAGGAATACTAATATAGATGGACAAGGAATACTAATATAGATGGACAAGGAATACTAATATAGATGGAGAAGGAATACTAATATAGATGGACAAGGAACACTAATATAGATGGACAAGGAATACTTATATAGATGGACAAGGAATACTAATATAGATGGACAAGGAATACTAATATAGATGGACAAGGAATACTAATATAGATGGAGAAGGAATACTAATATAGATGGACAAGGAATACTAATATAGATGGACAAGGAATACTAATACAGATGGACAAGGAATACTAATATAGATGGACAAGGAATACTAATATAGATGGACAAGGAATACTAATATAGATGGACAAGGAATACTAATATAGATGGACAAGGAATACTAATATAGATGGACAAGGAATACTAATATAGATGGACAAGGAATACTAATATAGATGGAGAAGGAATACTAATATAGATGGACATGGAATACTAATATAGATGGACAAGGAATACTAATATAGATGGACAAGGAATACTAATATAGATGGACAAGGAATACTAATATAGATGGACAAGGAATACTAATATAGATGGACAAGGAATACTAATATAGATGGACAAGGAATACTAATATAGATGGACAAGGAATACTAATATAGATGGACAAGGAATACTAATATAGATGGACAAGGAATACTAATATAGATGGACAAGGAATACTAATATAGATGGACAAGGAATACTAATATAGATGGACAAGGAATACTAATATAGATGGACAAGGAATACTAATATAGATGGACAAGGAATACTAATATAGATGGACAAGGAATACTAATATAGATGCCAAAGAAATACTGACCTAAAGGGTACAAGAATGCTAATTTAAGAGTACATGAATACAGACATACATGGTACATGTATACTTATATAGAGGATAATACCGGTAGAGATGATAAAAGAATACCGAAAGATAGGATAAAGGAACACAGACATAGAAGGTAAAATGATTCCGACACATTGGGTACAGAAATGTCGACATAGAGGTTACAGAAATGTCGACATAGAGGTTACAGAAATGTCGACATAGAGGTTACAGAAATGTCGACATAGAGGTTACAGAAATGTCGACATTGAGGGTAAAGGAATACCGATACAAATCGATAGAAAAATAAACTGAGAAGATAAAAGAATATCGACAGAGAGGATAAAGAATGCCAACATAGAGGGTAAAGAATGCCAACATAGAGGGTAAAGAATGCCAACATAGAGGGTAAAGAATGCCAACATAGAGGGTAAAGAATGCCAACATAGAGGGTAAAGAATGCCAACATAGAGGGTAAAGAATGCCAACATAGAGGGTAAAGAATGCCAACATAGAGGGTAAAGAATGCCAACACAGAGGATAAAGAATGCCAACATAGAGGGTAAAGAATGCCAACATAGAGGGTAAAGAATGCCAACATAGAGGGTAAAGAATGCCAACACTGAGGGTAAAGAATGCCAACATAGAGGATAAAGAATGCCAACATAGAGGGTAAAGAATGCCAACATAGAGGGTAAAGAATGCCAACATAGAGGGTAAAGAATGCCAACATAGAGGGTAAAGAATGCCAACACAGAGGGTAAAGAATGCCAACATAGAGGGTAAAGAATGCCAACATAGAGGGTAAAGAATGCCAACATAGAGGGTAAAGAATGCCAACACAGAGGGTAAAGAATGCCAACATAGAGGATAAAGAATGCCAACATAGAGGGTAAAGAATGCCAACATAGAGGGTAAAGAATGCCAACATAGAGGGTAAAGAATGCCAACATAGAGGGTAAAGAATGCCAACACAGAGGGTAAAGAATGCCAACATAGAGGGTAAAGAATGCCAACATAGAGGGTAAAGAATGCCAACATAGAGGGTAAAGAATGCCAACATAGAGGGTAAAGAATGCCAACATAGAGGGTAAAGAATGCCAACATAGAGGGTAAAGAATGCCAACATAGAGGGTAAAGAATACCAACATAGAGGGTAAAGAATGCCAACATAGAGGATAAAGAATGCCAACACAGAGGGTAAAGAATGCCAACATAGAGGATAAAGAATGCCAACATAGAGGGTAAAGAATGCCAACATAGAGGGTAAAGAATGCCAACATAGAGGGTAAAGAATGCCAACACAGAGGATAAAGAATGCCAACATAGAGGATAAAGAATGCCAACATAGAGGGTAAAGAATGCCAACATAGAGGGTAAAGAATGCCAACATAGAGGGTAAAGAATGCCAACATAGAGGGTAAAGAATGCCAACACAGAGGATAAAGAATGCCAACATAGAGGGTAAAGAAAGCCAACATAGAGGGTAAAGAATGCCAACATAGAGGGTAAAGAATGCCAACACTGAGGGTAAAGAATGCCAACATAGAGGATAAAGAATGCCAACATAGAGGGTAAAGAATGCCAACATAGAGGGTAAAGAATGCCAACATAGAGGGTAAAGAATGCCAACATAGAGGGTAAAGAATGCCAACATAGAGGGTAAAGAATGCCAACACTGAGGGTAAAGAATGCCAACATAGAGGATAAAGAATGCCAACATAGAGGGTAAAGAATGCCAACATAGAGGGTAAAGAATGCCAACATAGAGGGTAAAGAATGCCAACATAGAGGGTAAAGAATGCCAACATAGAGGGTAAATGAATGCCAACACATAGAGGGTAAAGAATGCCAACATAGAGGATAAAGAATGCCAACATAGAGGGTAAAGAATGCCAACACAGAGGGTAAAGAATGCCAACATAGAGGATAAAGAATGCCAACATAGAGGGTAAAGAATGCCAACATAGAGGGTAAAGAATGCCAACATAGAGGGTAAAGAATGCCAACACTGAGGGTAAAGAATGCCAACATAGAGGATAAAGAATGCCAACATAGAGGGTAAAGAATGCCAACATAGAGGGTAAAGAATGCCAACATAGAGGGTAAAGAATGCCAACATAGAGGGTAAAGAATGCCAACATAGAGGGTAAAGAATGCCAACACAGAGGATAAAGAATGCCAACATAGAGGGTAAAGAATGCCAACACAGAGGATAAAGAATGCCAACATAGAGGGTAAAGAATGCCAACACAGAGGATAAAGAATGCCAACATAGAGGGTAAAGAATGCCAACATAGAGGGTAAAGAATGCCAACATAGAGGGTAAAGAATGCCAACACAGAGGATAAAGAATGCCAACATAGAGGGTAAAGAATGCCAACATAGAGGATAAAGAATGCCAACATAGAGGGTAAAGAATGCCAACATAGAGGGTAAAGAATGCCAACACAGAGGATAAAGAATGCCAACATAGAGGGTAAAGAATGCCAACATAGAGGGTAAAGAATGCCAACACAGAGGATAAAGAATGCCAACATAGAGGGTAAAGAATGCCAACATAGAGGGTAAAGAATGCCAACATAGAGGGTAAAGAATGCCAACATAGAGGGTAAAGAATGCCAACATAGAGGGTAAAGAATGCCAACACAGAGGGTAAAGAATGCCGACAGAGGGTAAAGAAACATAGAGGGTAAAGAATGCCAACATAGAGGGTAAAGAATGCCAACATAGAGGGTAAAGAATGCCAACATAGAGGATAAAGAATGCCAACATAGAGGGTAAAGAATGCCAACATAGAGGGTAAAGAATGCCAACACAGAGGGTAAAGAATGCCAACATAGAGGGTAAAGAATGCCAACATAGAGGGTAAAGAATGCCAACATAGAGGGTAAAAGAATACCGACATCGGGGTTAAAGAGTGTAGTCTTTTGTGGCAACTAGCTTATGAAGTACTCTGTGTTGCCGCCATGTATATAAGGCATTAAGGAAATATGAACATTCATTAAAATTACCTAGAGATAAATCACATATGTACACGTTAACGTGGTAGAGTCATAGGCAATTGATAAAGAAATTATATATATATATACACACACATAGCATGAGAATAAGACCTACACAAAATATATCCCACACAAAAAAACAAAAAACGGCTAGAATTAGAACGAAGTAAACGAAAAAAAAACAAAAAAAAACAAACAAAAACAAAGCAGCGTAAACAGTAACAAAGACTTTCAGTTAAAATTTTCATTGTTTATTATTTAATTTTCCAAATGAAAATGACACAGATAACATATTTGTCAACTTGTAATCAAAACACATTTAATGGCAAGGGGAAAAAAAAAACGTCTACTTGATCTCGTGTTTTTTTTATAACAATAAACAATTATATAAATACTGTAACACCTCTTATGAACGGACTAATAGGGGAAGCGAGTGTTGGCGGTAATGCCGATTGTCGTCCGGTACTTCCAATAATATATATATATAATTTTCTTCTTCTTCTTTGATCCTTAGCCGCCGAATGTCAAATGAGTCACTGACCATCAAGCCTGGTGGCGCCTTGTAACAAATTGATTCCACTTTGTTCAGTCGGCGCCCATCCTTCGTACAGTACACCAGCTCTGGTTCATTCTTTGCATCTCGGTCTCCACAGTTCTCCGCCAGTTTTTTTTTTTTTTTGGCTCTTGCGCTTTCCTTCAGGGGTCCATAGCAAAGCTGTTCTTGTGATGGCATCTGTGTCCCTTCTGAGGACATGACCAACCCAACTCCAGCGTCTGCCAGCTATGATGGTGTGCACGTCCTCTTGGTTACTCCGAGTAAGTAGTTCTTGGTTGGTGATGGTATTCGGCCAAAATATTCGGATAATTTTCCTTAAATTATAAAATTACTTTAGAGCAGTGTAGGCTACTTTCTGTGCTTCTCTATGGTGCGGAATGCTGGAGAGTAACAGAGAAGGAAATGTCGAAATTGTTCGCCTTCCATACAATCTGCCTAAAATAATAATAATAAATTCTTTAAGCGCCAAACACGGCGCATAAGGCAGAAACCAGTGCTCTCCAGGTTGTTCGTTGTGACGCCACTCCTCTTAGCTCTTGCACATTATTTAGGCCCAACGTTCTTCCTTCTCTTATTATTGTTCTTCTGAGTGTTTCTTTTGGTCTTCCTTTTTTCCTCTTACCCCCAGGAACCCAAGTGAGCGCCTGTAGTGGTATTCTATTGTTTTGCATTCGTAGGACATGACCGATATATGACCATCGTCTTTTCCTTATATAGTCGGAGACATATTTCTGCCTAGAGTCTTCTCTTATTTGTCGATTAGTCTTGAATTCTTTCCAACTGATGTTCATGAGTTTTCTAAGACATTTGTTCTCGAATGTATTCAGCTTGTTCTCCAATGATTTTGTTATTTTCCAACTCTCACAGCCGTATGTTAACACTGAGATAACATTTGAATTAAACAGACGAAGCTTGGTATGTATATTCAATGATCGTAATTTCCAAATGTTAGATAACACTGACAAACAACATTTTTCTTTCTTATATAAGAATAAGTGTTCTTAGGTCAATTTCTTGCGCTGATTTCAAATCTGAAATCCGTTTATCTCTATCACGTCGGGTTCTTAAGATATTTGTGAATAAATATATTTTTGGGAAACCGTTATTTGCTCCGTTTCATTTTTACTATAAAACTTATTAAAAATTAATAAAAAGCAACATAATTCTACTTTTTATACTGCTAAAAGATGCATGACATATGTTACGCGATTTTTCAAATAGTTACTGTATTTTGAAATAATTCTGAGCAAAATATGGCTTCTAGAAGTTGTAGAAATTCGGCTGATCTGTTCTGTTACGCGTGCGGATATTCTACCGATCGTGTTGACCAGAAAAACTTTACACCATTACTAAAGATAGCATATGAACTTTATTTCGATTCGAAAGTTGATGATGCAAATAAATCTTGGAAGCGAAATGCGATTTGTTCGATACATTGGCAGGTTGGTTACGAAAATCGCCGAAGCATAAGTCGATGCCTTTTGGCGTGCCAGTAATATGGCGTGAACATACAAATCACACTACTGATTGTTACTTCTGCTTGACAAATATCCATGGTTTCACTTTTAAAACTAGAAAGTCTGTGGTTTATCCAAATATTGAATCGGTTTCGAAAACTAGTGCCTCATGATCCAATCACGTGTCCGATCCAAGTACCACCAGAACAATATCCGTTGGACGTAAATGAACCATCAGAAAGTGATAGTTTACCTGCTTTAGAAACTAATTCTGACTCAGATTACATACCGGTGAATGATGGTGTTTACTTAATTAACCATTCAGAACTTTCAGATCTAATACGTGATCTCGCTCTTACCAAAGGACAAGCGGAATTACTCGGTTCGCGACTCAAAGAATGGAATCTTTTAGCGCCCAATACTCCGATATCTAAATTTCGTCATAGACACAGAGAACTTGTTCAATACTTTGAGATGGATGATGACATTTGCTATTGCAAAGATGTAAACGGTCATGAGCACATAGTCAACGAATGGCGATTTTTCATCGATTCTTCCAAGACTAGTCTAAAAGCCGTGTTATTGCATAACAGAAATTTTTTTTAATCAATTCCAGTCGCCTACTCTGTTCATATGAAAGAAACTTATGACAATATGGCTATACGTTTGGAAAAAATAAAGTACAATGACTACCAATGGCGGATTTGTGGAGACCTAAAGGTCATTGCAATTCTTACGGGCATGCAGACTGGGTATACTAAATTTTGTTGCTTCCGATGTGAATGGGACAGCCGCAACAGACAGGAACATTATGCAAGAAAGGTGTGGCCTATCCGAGATCGTATGCAGCTCGGGCATAAAAATGTAATACGCGAGCCATTAGTTAACAAAGACACCTTCATTTTACCACTGTTACATATAAAGTTGGGGCTCATGAAGAATTTTGTAAAAGCATTAGATAAAACGAGCAAAGCTTTCACTTATCTTCGAGAAAAGTTTCCGCAAGTTAGCGATGCAAAGATAAAGGAAGGTATCTTTGTAGGACCTCAGATTAGGAAAGTTATTGCAGACAAACAATTCGAGAACTTGTTACATGGTAGTGAACTTCGCGCATGGATGGCATTCAAATCGATCGTCGATAACTTTCTGGAAAATCACAAATCTGTCGACTATGTTGCATATTGTTAACTCTTTAAGTCCCAACAGCCAGTATACTGTACTTCCTTCTAGACCCATTTGGCCCAATCAACAGTATACTGGCTTTCATATCTCTTGATCCTTTCTAGGGCTGTTTTCTAATTTTGACGACTCAAAAACGCTATTTTCTTAAAGTATAGCCATCTATTTTGGACTTTTGGTTATTTATGCATATGAACATTTTAAACAATTATTTCCAAACAACAAAAATAAAAACGCACTGGGGTGGCCATTTTTGCTTGGGCCAAACCCACTTTTTTGCTTGGGACTGAAAGAGTTAAGCAGTGCATAGATGCATACATAATTATGGGCTGTAACATGTCCCTCAAAATCCATTTGCTCGATTCGCATCTTAACTTTTTCCCTGACAACCTTGGCGAAGTCAGCGATGAACATGGAGAACGATTCCATCAAGATATCGCCGTAATGGAGTCACGTTATCAAGGACGGTGGAGTGTGACCATGCTTGCCGATTATTGTTGGATGCTTCATCGCGATGTACCACACGTCATTCACCGACGAAAGTCGACTGCAAAGAAATTCAAGCCTACATAACTGTTATACTTCTTGTACGAATGATGTTGTAATACTGTATGTGTTGTTAAAAAACTTCAGTTGCGTATTTCTAGAGATCCCGACCTGATAGAGAAAAACGGTTTGCAGATTTAAAAACAGCGCATTAAAATTAACCAGAAAAACATAGAAATGTTAGAGAAAGAAAAAAAAAGTTTTTTTTTGTTAGTCAGTGTAATCTATTGAAGGCGCTAGCTGCCAAAGCAATTCTAGTATGGATTTCTCTTGTTGTGTCACCATCCTGAGTCATTTTACTGCCTAAATAATTGAAACTTTCAACTTTCTGTAGTTTTTTCCCGTTCAAGATGATATCAAAGGTCTCGTTAGAAAAGTTCATAGCTTTAGTTTTAGAGGCATTTATTTGGAGACCAATTTTAACCGAGAGATGACACAAATTATTTATTGCTTCTTGGGATTGTCTTGGTGTTGAACTTAAGAATGCTACATCATCTGCGAAATCCAGGTCCCCCAGGAATCTGCCTAAGGATATATACATATATATAAAGCATAAATTTCGCGGCACATGAAGAATTGGCATACATTTTTGGAAGGCTTATGCTTCTTGTGGTACTGAGAAGTAATGATGGTGGTGGTGGTGGTGGTTAGCACAGTAATACAGAATGAGGAGAGCAATACACCATTTCCCTCATGCGAATGTCAGCAAAGATTGCACACGCGTTCGTGTTTGCCACCAAGCGGTCGCTTATCTAATTAATAGTCAAGACCGGTAATTTTCTTTATTCTAATTGTGCACCAAATTTACGACACTATATAACAGATTTTGTTCGTTATTTCCGAAATCCGTACATAAG
>JAMPIV010020945.1:0-126293 GCA_024509875.1 Oreohelix idahoensis
AAGATTTAGGAAAAAGAGAGCTTGAAAGAAAAATTAGAGTCTGAAAGGTTGGCTGAAGAAGAAGAGGTTACAAATGAGGCTGAGAACTATGAGGTTACACAAATTGTGATGGCTGACAAAGAGGATAAGCCATTGGAGGCAGAAGACAAACGACAGCAAAGGGAGGCAGAAGATAAAAAGGGTTGACTGCCGAAAAGGGAGGCAGAAGATAGGAAAGCTGCAAAGGGAGAGCACGAATTACGGGACTAAGGAGGCTGGAGCTTACAAGGCCAGCTCCTGAAATGGTATGCCAGCCCTTTTGCCTCAGATGCTACGCCCAGTCTGGGAGCCTCAACATCAGCTATGGGGTTTCATTTAGACCATTTTGTTGAGAAAGACGATGACATAGAGGGGTACCTAGGACGTTTTGAGTTATTAGCTACTACATATGGGTGTTAGAAGAGGAGACAGGGTGGAGTTTAAAGTTATCACACAGGGACCTGAGAGGTACTTCTTACGAAGTCTTCGCAAAAATGAACAGAGAAGACCAGGACAACTTTATGACATTGTTTAAAACAGGCTTTGTTATTGAGGTACGAAAAAAAATGGTGAATTTTATCGTAAGAAATTTAGAAATGCCAAACTGTTGTCTGGGGAGACATACCACCAATTCTCTGCCAGACTGGAAACCTATTTGGAGAAATGGACTGCTCTGGGGAAGACCCAAGATCTTAAAGAAATGATCATGATTGAGCAATTGAGTGAGTCCATGGCTCCAGACATGAGAAAATTTCTCATGGAACAAGGTGCAGAGAAGTTGGGGGAAATTTTAAATGTCGCTGAGAGGTATTGTGGTAAAGTGGGATGATATAAATATTTATAGGGGACTTAGTGTACTGACTGAGATCAGCTGTGAAGGTATCTGTATCTAATAGGTGTAGTGTTTTACAGATAACCTTGCTTGCTACCACATTATACCTCAGTCAGAATTATTCTAGAATATTATGATGACTACGTTAAATGTCTAGGGTTATGTAAATGATGAAGTGTAAGTCACAACAACAACAGACAGATAAACAATTTAATTTATTCCACCACACTTGACAACACTGTGACACTCACACACATTTAACACTCTATAAGACTATCTTAAATGAGGCACTGGTAAAGTTTTCAATATAAAATAATGTATTAATTACTTTCACTAATATATGTGTCCTGATTCAAATACAAAGTGAACCAGAAATCACAATCAATTGTAATTACAATTTATATGTACAGAATTTATCAATATGAACCTTGTAGTGACATATTTTATTAATATTATCCTATGTGTGTCAGTTGTGTAGTAGTAATATGAGGTAATACTGGTTTTGTTTTTTTCAAGCTATGTTGTTATTTGTCATCATGACTTCAAGTGTTTGTTTCTCTTGGAAATAGTATGGGGAAAAGCTCCTCTGGCCACAGACGCTTATCTTTCGTGATGGCGGCAGGAAAAGACTCCTCTGCTCGATAGCCTCCCTGTGTTCTGGAGACACCTCACTGGTCACTATCTGGACCCATGAGTATGCTGTCAGCCTCTAGGTTCAGCAAAGCTCAGACCAGGTGCTGCTCAATAACTTTAGGACCACGGTCCCTGAAACAAGAAGGTTGTACCTCCTATTTCAGAACTAATTTATACTAAATTTCCAGAGTGAACACAATACATAACAAACACTGAGTTCAGAGCGGTAGGCCAACTGCTATCTTCATATGAAACAATTTTCACCAGTATACTCCTCCCTAATGGTTACTACGCCTCTGCAATTCCAGCATTATTTCTTTCTAGTCAATGAGATAGGTGTCAGTGTACTGTTTGGCAATTCCATGCAATTTTACTTTCCTCCGACACCTTCTGTTCAGGGTGGAGCACTATATAGGCTTTACCTCATGTTCGCTACTGAACCACACATATATACAGACATAAATTATCAATTTACATTCAATTTTCATTAAAAAGATATCAAATATTTCAAGCTTACCACAATTCATGGAATAATACACAGTTACGTTGACTGGCAATGAATATAGCACAATTTCGATCTGCCGATGTCCCAGGCTTTTATTTAGAAAAATATGCACTGGCGCTCAACGCACTGGTTCTTTAGTAAGTTTATTTGAAAATGTGGTGCTGACCTGACGCCTCTGATTGACTATATTGGCGGGTCTAACCAATCGTGCCATGTTTACACAAGCGTTTGAAAAAAAGTACTCCTACTCCCGTTTCCCTAACAATAAAGAATCAATATTTATAGTCCGACTAATCGTGTTTAGCCTTACATTTACTTTCCGCCAATTAAATAGGAGGTAACATGTCAGCCTATTTCCCGTACAATGGTGGTGTGAAAATCTGCCACTGAGCGATTCTGATTTTGGTGTTGTCTGACATCCCTCACTATTTCTTTTGGCTATAATTTGTTAATTCCTAGACTATTTGCGTAACGTTTAACATATTCTTTGTCAGCAAGTCCTAAGGAACCCAAATATATAAATTTAATGGGGCTAAGGGGCTGCGTTCAAAATATGCATTTTCTTCTACCTCCTGTTCACTTCGAATACGATGTGGTGTCTGGGTACTGTAATGTTTTCAAACGTAAACCAGTATAATGTCATGTTTCCTAATAAGCGTTTTTCAGGTTTTTTAAAACCTAACTCGTATGGATAGTGTTTTTATCACTGTCGATTTGAAAAAAAGCTAGTGCTTGTGGCCTTACACGCGTGTTAGGGGTGGCATTAATTGTGTATCGCGAGACTGTGGTAGTATTGCCTGCGTTCCGGCTTTCAGCCCCTCCCTTTCTTTCTATCCTTAGTCCATCTGTCTTTCGTTTATGGTAACTTAGTGTATAAAATGACATGAATGGAATATTAAATATAGGTCAGCTTGCGTATCTCAAGGTTTTTCTTAGAAAGGCAGTACACGTTTTATCGTAGAAAGCGGGTATTGAAGCAGTAGGCTTTTACTATCAACGTGAAACGTTACAATTTGCAGACGAAGGAGAAAACAAGGGGGATTTCGAGTACAGTCATTGTGACAGCACTGTTCTTTACCATTCTTCTTTCCTTTTATTGAAGTTATTTGTTAGGCTTTACATTTACTTTTTAATTTATATATGTGGATTAGAATTTCACACGACAGGTATCAGGCAGCCCAGGCAGAGGTAAGTGGTGCTAAAAAGAAGCACATAGACAATTTTAAAGCTCCACAGCAATTTAATAAATTTGATAATAGAGAGCAGGGAAATAAAGGTAGGACAAACTTTGAACGGCCAAGAAATGACTACCGAGACAGAAACTCACAGTTCAATGACCAAAAATCCAATGAAAGAAAACCGTTTAACCAAGGAAAAAGATGGTGTAAATGGTGCAAGAAAGATAACCATAACCCCGAATTTTGTAGAAGGAAACCTTCAAACATTGCTGCAATGAAGTCGGGGACTCAAAGATTAAACGTTAATCCTAAGGGACAGCAGGAACCTTATCACCCCCCAGTTTGTGAGGATGTTATTTGTAATGGGGTCACCATGTAGTGGTTTTGATGGTATTGTATGATGGTGATATTACTAAGTGTGATGTATGAGGTCAGCTGTGAAGGCTCCTGAGATAGAATGTAGCTGTGAATTTTCAGAAGGCCTTTCTTGCTACCACTACGACCTCACACCTATCTTTTTTTCTAATGAATGTGGCTACGTTAAAATCTAGGGTACTGAATGTAATGTGTTGTATTGACATATACAAACACACACACACAGATATTAAATAATATAATATTATCAATAAAATTTAGAACACAATGAACTAAATTCAGCTGGTGAAATTTTAGAAAGTAAATCTTTTTTAAATTTATTTGTTCTGAACCAAGGTTTTATTTTGGCCAGAACATATGAAAGATTTTGGAATTTATGAGTGAATGGCATGAATAAATGGCATGATAAATAAAAGGTGTGTACGTATACAATTTTCACGATTAGTTAATATTTCTACAGTTCATAATTTTATTTTCCCTGGGAGAACGATGAATAGATGTGCTGTTGGGGTGGCTTCATCCCTCCCTGTCTATGCCTACCAAACATTGTCCATTAATGATGGAAAGAAATGGGATGTTTTAGTAGTAATTCACTTTGGGTGCTATGTCTATGAAGTTGGTGTAAATCCAGCAGACCAGCCTGCTTACGTAACTTTGAAAGAGTAGTTCTGGTGCTGGAATCTGGTGGCCCCACCTCTCCGTGCTTGGGGGCAATATATCGGGTGGCCCCACCTCTCCGTGCTTGGGGGCAATACAAGGCTGTTTTGCCGAGATGCGACACTGCACGGGTCCTCACTGTCAATTATTTACCCAGCATTTGACACCACCTTTTGGTGTCAACATAAAAAAACTCACAGCTCAGATTATGAATAAAGAACACAGAAATGCTAGCAAAACTCAGCTGAGCTGCTGGCTATAGTATGGCGTCCCTGAACTTATTTCAATTTACTTCATTGGAAATCACCACACTTAAAATTTACTGTGTCTATCACTGGACAACTATTGAGGAATGGCAAAAAGCGCGTCTGAGCGCTGATAATATGATTGTCTGTGGCCAATCAATGCCTTGTGTTTTTTTCAATTCAAATTTCCTACACTAAAGTCATTTCAGTCATGCTTCAGTCAAGTATGGATTTTTATCTGTTAGTCCGTCCGTCTCTACTTGCGTTTTCACAAAAAACGTACTTGGTTTTTGAACCAACCTATCCGTCCCCTCTACAAATTTTGTCTTTAAAGTTATTTTTAGCCACAGCTCCCACCAATGTCCCTCTCTTTCATTCTAACTAGATTTGGACACTTGAGTCTCAAGGTCGTGGTTTTTGTGCAAATTAGTGACATGTTTGATTCAATGCAGTCTTTCGCTGATGTGAACAACACAGTCTTTTGTCAATGTCTTCATTATTATCTATCCGTCTGTATAAATAAAAGCATATTATTTCACTGCTCAAAATGGGCCATCAGGCCAGCTAATTTTTATATTCCTAACATTAGTATTAAGAAAAGTAACCTTTTTTAAATTTGTAATATTTCAAGCATCTGCGTTGTAATGCTTTTGCCGCTGAATTCAAATAAAAGGCTTGGTATCGCATAAGCGTCCAAGAAATGACTGTTGCGTACCTCGTGTCAAATTGGGGACGTGACTTTTCCTCCGTTCCCCCCCCCCCCTCCCCAATTGCATCTTCTAAGCCTTGCTAGTCTCACGCAATTTTTCAGTCATATTTTTTTCCTTTTGATCCGCCGTTCTCATCCCGTTCAAATGGTAACCGTTTTGACTTCCCGTCTAGCAAGTCAATTTTTATGGAGGGTAGTGACCCGCGGCGTGGGCGATCATGCCTTCTAGTAACTTACGCATTCTTTTTATCCCTACATTTTATCCTTTGGAGATATTTTTACGTTGTATCACTGTTAATTTTATGACACATCTCCCCACTTGAAAACATGCCTACGGCAAGTTCTAAAACCAGTGATACACATAGATAAAATCTCTCCTCACGCCTGCCATTACTCTAATTTTGATCACAGGGGTGCCGACTGAGGAAATCTGCACCGACATTCAATTTGCCTGGGATATATTGGATACTAAACTGATAAGGTTGAAGCAATAAAGACCACCTCAGCAATCTTGCGTTTTCATGCTTAGCCTGAGATAAGAATACGAGAGGCTGATGATCCGTCTCGACCACAAAAGTCCTACCATACAGATAGATTTGAAACTTCTTTATTGCCCAGATTAACGCTAAACATTCTTTTTCGCTTGTGGAGTATCCTTGTTCCGCCTTATTCAATTTGCGGCTTGCATAAGCGACTGGTTTCAGTTCCCCATCAGGTGAAGATGATCTTTGCAACAAAGCCCCTCCGAGTCCTACATTACTTGCATCGGTTCTTAAGACAAAGTCCTGTGTCACATCAGGCAGTTTGAGAATAGGCTTGCTAGTGAGTTTTTCCTTTAAGTCTTGGAACGCTAATTCACTTTGCGCAGTCCAAATAATTTTATCTGGAAGTCCCTTGCGAGTCAGATCAGTCAGAGGAGCACAAATAGAGTTAAAATCTTTGATATATTTTTGATAAAATCCGCATAACGACACGAATGATCGCACGTCCTTTTTTTGTTTGTGGTCTAGGTGCTCTCTGCAGTTTTTCCAAGTTCTTGGGGTCAGGGGTCATGTTACCCTGAAATACCGTGTGTCCCAAGAATTCCAACTCTTTGCATCCAATACAACATTTTGTTGGCCTAGCAGTTAAGTTCGCCTCCCTAAGTCTATTAAATAACATTTCTAGAGCTTCAATGTGTTCTTCAAATGTCTCTGTGGCGACGAGAATATCATCCATGAAATTCGTGATACATGGGTTATTCAGGGGATCCAACAATTTGCGCATCATCCTTGAAAATACACTCGGAGCATTTTTCAGTCCGAAGGGTAGCATATTGAATTCATAATGTCCATCCGAAGTGCTAAAAGCCAAATAAGGTCTCACTTCAGGCTTCACTGGGATCTGGTAATAGCCTTTACTAAGATCCACCTTTGAAAAGTATTTTGCCTTGTTTAATCTGGCAAATAACTGTTTTGTGTCTGGTAATGGATCCACTTGTCCTTCTGTGACAGCATTCAGTTTCCTGTAATCTATGCACAGTCTGTGTTCCCCAGACGGTTTTCTCAACAAAACGACACTAGAACTAAAAGATGATTCACTGTGCGAAATAATCCCCTCCTTCAACAAATAATCTATTTCTTCCTTCAATGCCTTCTCCTTCGCGAACGGAATAGAATAGGCTCTCATACAGATTGGGTTTGAGTCTACCAGTTTCATGTCATACTGTAGCAAATTTGTATGGCCTGGTTTATCTGTTAATACATCTGTATGTTCCTCCAGAACCTGTTGAACTCTCTCCCTCTGGTTTTTAGTCAGGTGCTTACTGACTTTTACCTGTGCTGCTGTTTCACAAGGATGTAATGGGTATTCATGTGAGGTGAGTGGTTCCTTTTGCATTTGAGTTGCGATAGCTAAGGTCAGTAAGGGGGTGCTTTCCTGGAGTGGTCTGTCCAGATACTTCTTTAACAGGTTTACATGATAAACTTTCTCCTTCCCCTTTTTGTCAATTTTATAGTTTGTTCTAGACACCTTCTCTAGAACCGTATATGGACCTTGCCATCCAATTTGTAATTTATTCTGGCTACCGGGTAGTAGAAGCAGCACCTTCTCTCCCACAGCTAGTTCTCTGTCCTTTGCCTTCCTATTAAAATATGCTGCATGTTTCTTCCTGGCTTGTTTCAAATTATCATTTGCCAGTTTCCATCCAGCTTTCAAACGAGTGGTCAGTTCGTTCACGTATTGATAAGATGAGGTAACAGTCTCTTCCGCCTTCTCATCTGTCGAGGTCCTTAATAAAGCTTCTAATGGACCTTTTATTGGCCTCCCAAATAGCAGAGTTGCGGGAGCCATCCCGGTTGAACTATGTGGTACCTCCCGATATGCAAACAATGCGGCGGGCAGGAATTGATCCCACAGATCCGGTTTTTCGTGTGCCAGCTTTCTCAGGATAGAAATGAGAGTCCCGTTGAACCTCTCTACCTGGCCGTTCCCTTGCGGATGGTACGGACTACAATGAAAGTGTCTGGCTTGAAATAGCTTAAAAACTTCTTCCGTTAGTTTCCCCTTGAACTGAGAACCATTATCCGTCAAGATTTGATGCGGGAATCCTAATCGGGTAAATATTGTAAGTAGTGCCTCTGCTACACGTTTTGAATCAATTGATGGCAGGGCTACCGCCTCTCCCCACATAGAACAAGTGTCCACCAGAGTAAGGATGTAACTGTTCCTCCTCTTGGTCCGAGTGAGAGGTCCCACAATATCCACTGCAACCCTCTCAAAAGGTGTTCCCACTATGGGCATTTCCCCTAGAGTTGCAGGAGCAGTCCAGTGCTTTGGAGCTACCCTTTGACATTCAGGGCAGGATTTGACATATCTTTTTATATCCTCCGTTATCCCTGGCCAGAAGTAATGACAAGCTATACGCTGTCCTGTGGCGCTGATCCCCATGTGACCACTGAAGGGAATCGCATGCCCGAGTTCCATCACTTTATCTCTATATGAGGTGGGAAGAACCAGCTGGTTGTGACCATTTGTTCCAGTTCCGGCCTTCCTGTATAATAGTTTGTTCTTCATTTGGGCAATTTTTTAAAACATGGCTTGAGTGTCCTATCCTCAGCCTGCGCCTTTCTCATCTCCTCTGGATGAGCATTTATAGGTTCACCTTCTTCCTCCTTCTTCTGTGACCTGGTCTGCACTGTCGCCATGATCACAGGTTTCTCGGGATTCCCCAAGAAGACGTATCTACACCCCAATATCAGAGGGTAGATTGGTTCATCTATCACTGCTGCTCTGATTTCTCCTTCCACATAGCGAGTTTTCACCGTTATCCTTGCGATGGGAAGTGTCATGAGTGGTATGTCCTTAGTCGCCCCTTGTATTTCCACTGTTTCTGTGGTATACTGACTTGGGTCCACTAGGCTAGACTTCACAACTGAATCATAATCCAAACCTGTATCGTAAAGGCACCTTATGGTGACCCCATTACAAATAACATCCTCACAAACTGGGGGGTGATAAGGTTCCTGTTGTCCATTAGGATTAACCTTTAATCTTTGCGTCCCCGACTTCATTGCAGCAATGTTTGAAGGTTTCCTTCTACAAAATTCGGTGTTATGGTTATCTTTCTTGCACCATTTACACCATCTTTTTCCTTGGTTAAACGGTTTCCTTTCATTATTTTTTTGGTCATTGAACTGTGAGTTTCTGTCGCGATAGTCATTTCTTGGCCGCTCAAAGTTTGTCCTACCTCTATTACCCTGTTCTCTATTGTCAAATTTATTAAATGGCTGTGGAGCTTTAAAATTATCTATGTGCTTCTTTTTAGCACCACTTACCTCTGCCTGGGCTGCCTGATACCTTTCAGCGACATTTAAAACCTCTCCCAATTTCTCTGCACCTTGTTCCATGAGAAATTTTCTCATGTCTGGAGCCATGGACTCTCTCAATTGCTCAATCATGATCATTTCTTTAAGATCTTGGGTCTTCCCCAGAGCAGTCCATTTCTCCAAATAGGTTTCCAGTCTGGCAGAGAATTGGTGGTATGTCTCCCCAGACAACAGTTTGGCATTTCTAAATTTCTTACGATAAAATTCACCATTTTTTTCGTACCTCAATAACAAAGCCTGCTTTAACATGTCATAATTGTCTTGGTCTTCTCTGTTCATTTTTGCGAAGACTTCATAAGAAGTACCTCTCAGTCCCTGTGATAGCTTTAAACTCCACCTCTCTCTCTCTAACCCATATGTAGTAGCTAATAACTCAAAACGTCCTAGGTACCCCTCTATGTCATCGTCTTTTTCAACAAAATGGTCTAAATGGAACCCCATAGCTGAGTTTGAGGCTCCCAGACCGGGCGTAGCATCTGAGGCAAAAGGGCTGGCACCATTTTCAGGAGCCTGGCCTTGTAATTCCAGCTCCCTTAGTCGTAATTCGTGCTCCCTTTGCAACCTTCTATCTTCTGCCTCCCTTTCGGCCTTTTTATCTTCTGCCTCCCTTTCGGCCTTTTTATCTTCTGCCTCCCTTTCGGCCTTTTTATCTTCTGCCTCCCTTTGCTGTCGTTTGTCTTCTGCCTCAATCTGCAGCCTCTTAATTTCTCTATCAGTCTCTAACCTCTTCTCTTCAGCCAACCTTTCAGACTCTAATTTTCTTTCAGCCTCTTTTTCTAATCTTCTTTCTTCCCGTTCAATATACTTATCACATTCAGCCGTTACGTATTGAATTAAAATCTGACCATCCATTCCCATCTCCTTTGCGGTCAGCACAGCAGCTGATCTAAATTTTGCCAGCTCCGCCATACTTTTTAAACAAATCTAGCAATAAGCAAAGTAAAATTTCCAACCCTAAAGTACTTATAATTACTCTAGACTAAAATAATTCTAATTAATTAATTAACTAACACTGGCTGTGAAGATTCACCAACTTCTAATTGCCCTTTTAATTTAAAGGGACACTTTTAATTTTAAGGGAATTTTACAATTTTGTGCCCCTAATTTTATTTCTCCCACCAGGAGATCCTTATATTACTGTTTATGCTAATTATCCCTGGACAAGACCCCAATATATGTAGTGGTTTTGATGGTATTGTATGATGGTGATATTACTAAGTGTGATGTATGAGGTCAGCTGTGAAGGCTCCTGAGATAAAATGTAGCTGTGAATTTTCAGAAGGCCTTTCTTGCTACCACTACGACCTCACACCTATCTTTTTTTTCTAATGAATGTGGCTACGTTAAAATCTAGGGTACTGAATGTAATGTGTTGTATTGACATATACAAACACACACACACAGATATTAAATAATATAATATTATCAATAAAATTTAGAACACAATGAACTAAATTCAGCTGGTGAAATTTTAGAAAGTAAATCTTTTTTAAATTTATTTGTTCTGAACCAAGGTTTTATTTTGGCCAGAACATATGAAAGATTTTGGAATTTATGAGTGAATGGCATGAATAAATGGCATGATAAATAAAAGGTGTGTACGTATACAATTTTCACGATTAGTTAATATTTCTACAGTTCATAATTTTATTTTCCCTGGGAGAACGATGAATAGATGTGCTGTTGGGGTGGCTTCATCCCTCCCTGTCTATGCCTACCAAACATTGTCCATTAATGATGGAAAGAAATGGGATGTTTTAGTAGTAATTCACTTTAGGTGCTATGTCTATGAAGTTGGTGTAAATCCAGCAGACCAGCCTGCTTACGTAACTTTGAAAGAGTAGTTCTGGTGCTGGAATCTGGTGGCCCCACCTCTCCGTGCTTGGGGGCAATATATCGGGTGGCCCCACCTCTCCGTGCTTGGGGGCAATACAAGGCTGTTCTGCCGAGATGCGACACTGCACGGGTCCTCACTGTCAATTATTTACCCAGCATTTGACACCACCTTTTGGTGTCAACATAAAAAACTCACAGCTCAGATTATGAATAAAGAACACAGAAATGCTAGCAAAACTCAGCTGAGCTGCTGGCTATAGTATGGCGTCCCTGAACTTATTTCAATTTACTTCATTGGAAATCACCACACTTAAAATTTACTGTGTCTATCACTGGACAACTATTGAGGAATGGCAAAAAAGCGCGTCTGAGCGCTGATAATATGATTGTCTGTGGCCAATCAATGCCTTGTGTTTTTTTTCAAATACAAATTTCCTACACTAAAGTCATTTCAGTCATGCTTCAGTCAAGTATGGATTTTTATCTGTTAGTCCGTCCGTCTCTACTTGCGTTTTCACAAAAAAACGTACTTGGTTTTTGAACCAACCTATCCGTCCCCTCTACAAATTTTGTCTTTAAAGTTATTTTTAGCCACAGCTCCCACCAATGTCCCTCTCTTTCATTCTAACTAGATTTGGACACTTGAGTCTCAAGGTCGTGGTTTTTTGTGCAAATTAGTGACATGTTTGATTCAATGCAGTCTTTCGCTGATGTGAACAACACAGTCTTTTGTCAATGTCTTCATTATTATCTATCCGTCTGTATAAATAAAAGCATATTATTTCACTGCTCAAAATGGGCCATCCGGCCAGCTAATTTTTATATTCCTAACATTAGTATTAAGAAAAAGTTACTTTTTTTAATTTTGTAATATTTCAAGCATCTGCGTTGTAATGCTTTTGCCGCTGAATTCAAATAAAAGGCTTGGTATCGCATAAGCGTCCAAGAAATGACTGTTGCGTACCTCGTGTCAAATTGGGGACGTGACTTTTCCTCCGTTCCCCCCCCCCCTCCCCAATTGCATCTTCTAAGCCTTGCTAGTCTCACGCAATTTTTCAGTCATATTTTTTTCCTTTTGATCCGCCGTTCTCATCCCGTTCAAATGGTAACCGTTTTGACTTCCCGTCTAGCAAGTCAATTTTTATGGAGGGTAGTGACCCGCGGCGTGGGCGATCATGCCTTCTAGTAACTTACGCATTCTTTTTATCCCTACATTTTATCCTTTGGAGATATTTTTACGTTGTATCACTGTTAATTTTATGACACACCATAAGGTGAATTTATGATACAGGTTTGGATTATGATTCAGTTGTGAAGTCTAGCCTAGTGGACCCAAGTCAGTATACCACAGAAACAGTGGAAATACAAGGGGCAACTAAGGACATACCACTCATGACACTTCCCATCGCAAGGATAACGGTGAAAACTCGCTATGTGGAAGGAGAAATCAGAGCAGCAGTGATAGATGAACCAATCTACCCTCTGATATTGGGGTGTAGATACGTCTTCTTGGGGAATCCCGAGAGACCTGTGATCATGGCGACAGTGCAGATCAGGTCACAGAAGAAGGAGGAAGAAGGTGAACCTATAAATGCTCATCCAGAGGAGATGAGGAAGGCGCAGGCTGAGGATAGGACACTCAAGCCAGGTTTAAAAAAATTGCCCAAATGCCACACACCTCCAAGTAAGGGGGAATATTTTATGAAGAACAAACTATTATACAGGAAGGCCGGAGCGGGAACAAATGGTCACAACCAGCTGGTTCTTCCCACTTCATATAGGGATAAAGTGATGGAACTCGGGCATGCGATTCCCTTCAGTGGTCGCATGGGGATCAGCGCCACAGGACAGCGTATAGCTTGTCATTACTTCTGGCCAGGGATAACGGAGGATATAAAAAGATATGTCAAATCCTGCCCAGAATGTCAAAGGGTAGCTCCAAAGCATTGGACTGCTCCTGCAACTCTAGGGGAAATGCCCATAGTGGGAACACCTTTTGAGAGGGTTGCAGTGGATATTGTGGGACCTCTCACTCGGACCAAGAGGAGGAACAGTTACATCCTTACTCTGGTGGACACTTGTTCTATGTGGGGAGAGGCGGTAGCCCTGCCATCAATTGATTCAAAACATGTAGCAGAGGCACTACTTACAATATTTACCCGATTAGGATTCCCGCATCAAATCTTGACGGATAATGGCTCTCAGTTCAAGGGGAAACTAACGGAAGAAGTTTTTAAGCTATTTCAAGCCAGACACTTTCATTGTAGTCCGTACCATCCGCAAGGGAACGGCCAGGTAGAGAGGTTCAACGGGACTCTCATTTCTATCCTGAGAAAGCTGGCACACGAAAAACCGGATCTGTGGGATCAATTCCTGCCCGCCGCATTGTTTGCGTATCGGGAGGTACCACATAGTTCAACCGGGATGGCTCCCGCAACTCTGCTATTTGGGAGGCCAATAAAAGGTCCATTAGAAGCGCTATTAAGGACCTGGACAGATGAGAAGGCGGAAGAGACTGTTACCTCATCTTATCAATACGTGAACGAACTGACCACTCGTTTGAAAGCTGGATGGAAACTGGCAAATGATAATTTGAAACAAGCCAGGAAGAAACATGCAGCATATTTTAATAGGAAGGCAAAGGACAGAGAACTAGCTGTGGGAGAGAAGGTGCTGCTTCTACTACCCGGTAGCCAGAATAAATTACAAATTGGATGGCAAGGTCCATATACGGTTCTAGAGAAGGTGTCTAGAACAAACTATAAAATTGACAAAAAGGGGAAGGAGAAAGT
The DNA here is from genome assembly GCA_024509875.1 of Oreohelix idahoensis. Taxonomy (NCBI): domain Eukaryota; kingdom Metazoa; phylum Mollusca; class Gastropoda; order Stylommatophora; family Oreohelicidae; genus Oreohelix; species Oreohelix idahoensis. Next base: position 13,647 of record JAMPIV010020945.1, read on the forward strand.
TTATCATGTAAACCTGTTAAAGAAGTATCTGGACAGACCACTCCAGGAAAGCACCCCCTTACTGACCTTAGCTATCGCAACTCAAATGCAAAAGGAACCACTCACCTCACATGAATACCCATTACATCCTTGTGAAACAGCAGCACAGGTAAAAGTCAGTAAGCACCTGACTAAAAACCAGAGGGAGAGAGTACAACAGGTTCTGGAGGAACATACAGATGTATTAACAGATAAACCAGGCCATACAAATTTGCTACAGTATGACATGAAACTGGTAGACTCAAACCCAATCTGTATGAGAGCCTATTCTATTCCGTTCGCGAAGGAGAAGGCATTGAAGGAAGAAATAGATTATTTGTTGAAGGAGGGGATTATTTCACACAGTGAATCATCTTTTAGCTCTAGTGTCGTTTTGTTGAGAAAACCGTCTGGGGAACACAGACTGTGCATAGATTACAGGAAACTGAATGCTGTCACAGAAGGACAAGTGGATCCATTACCAGACACAAAACAGTTATTTGCCAGACTGAACAAGGCAAAATACTTTTCAAAGGTGGATCTTAGTAAAGGCTATTACCAGATCCCAGTGAAGCCTGAAGTGAGACCTTATTTGGCTTTTAGCACTTCGGATGGACATTATGAATTCAACATGCTACCATTCGGACTGAAAAATGCTCCGAGTGTATTTTCAAGGATGATGCGCAAATTGTTGGATCCCCTGAATAACCCATGTATCACAAATTTCATGGATGATATTCTCGTCGCCACAGAGACATTTGAAGAACACATTGAAGCTCTAGAAATGTTATTTAATAGGCTTAGGGAGGCGAACTTAACTGCTAGGCCAACAAAATGTTGCATTGGATGCAAAGAGTTGGAATTCTTGGGACACACTGTATATCAGGGTAGCATGACCCCTGATCCCAAGAACTTGGAAAAAACTGCAGAGAGCACCTAGACCACAAACAAAAAAGGACGTGCGATCATTCGTGTCGTTATGCGGATTTTATCAAAAATATATCAAAGATTTTAACTCTATTTGTGCTCCTCTGACTGATCTGACTCGCAAGGGACTTCCAGATAAAATTAATTGGACTGCGCAAAGTGAATTAGCGTTCCAAGACTTAAGGAAAAACTCACTAGCAAGCCTATTCTCAAACTGCCTGATTTGACACAGGACTTTGTCTTAAGAACCGATGCAAGTAATGTAGGACTCGGAGCGGCTTTGTTGCAAAGATCATCTTCACCTGATGGGGAACTGAAACCAGTCGCTTATGCAAGCCGCAAATTGAATAAGGCGGAACAAGGATACTCCACAAGCGAAAAAGAATGTTTAGCGTTAATCTGGGCAATAAAGAAGTTTCAAATCTATCTGTATGGTAGGACTTTTGTGGTCGAGACGGATCATCAGCCTCTCGTATTCTTATCTCAGGCTAAGCATGAAAACGCAAGATTGCTGAGGTGGTCTTTATTGCTTCAACCTTATCAGTTTAGTATCCAATATATCCCAGGCAAATTGAATGTCGGTGCAGATTTCCTCAGTCGGCACCCCTGTGATCAAAATTAGAGTAATGGCAGGCGTGAGGAGAGATTTTATCTATGTGTATCACTGGTTTTAGAACTTGCCGTAGGCATGTTTTCAAGTGGGGAGATGTGTCATAAAATTAACCATGATACAACGTTAAAATATCTCCAATGATACAACGTAGGGATAAAAACTAATGCGTAAGCTACTAGAATACATGATCGCCCACGCCGCGGGTCATCACCCGCCATGGAAATTAAATTGTTGGACGTGAAGGCAAAACGTTTACCCTTGGAACGGGATGAGAACGAAGATCAAAAGGAAAAAATATGACTGAACGCGTGCTTGAAACTAGCAAGGCTAAGGGACGCAATTGGTGGGGAAAGGAGGAAAAGTCACGTCCCCGGGTTGACACAAGGTAAAGAAATCGACAAAAGGGACCTTGGCTATTATACGCAACAGTCATTTCTTGGACGCTTTTGCGATAACTTAGTCCGTTTATTTGAATTCAGCGGCAAACGCAGTATAGAAGATGCTAGAAATATTTCGAAAAACCAACTAACCTTGAAAAGTAACTTTTTCTTAATAATGATGTTAGGAATATAAAACCTAGCTGGCCGGATGGCCCATCTTGAGCAGTGAAATAATATGCTTTCATTTATACAGACGGATACATAATAAGAAAGATATTGACAAAAGACTGTGTTGTTCATATCAGCGAGTGACTACATTGAAACAAAAAATGTCCCTAATTTTTAAAAACTGTAGCCTTGAGACTCAAGTGCTAAAATCTAGTTGGAATGAAAGAGACGGGATGGGATGGTGAACTGTGGCTAAAAATAACTTTAAAGGCAACATTGTGTAGGGGAAGGCAGAGTTGGTTCAAAAAACAAGTGTGTTTTTTTTTTGTGAAACTCAAGTAGAGACAGACGGACCAACAGACAATAAGGCATACTTGACTGAGGTATGACTGAAATGACTTTTTGGTAGGAGGTTTGAATTTGAAAAGAAAAAGGCGGTGATTGGCCATAGATGAATATATTATCGGCGCTCAGACGCGCATTTTTGCCATTCGTCATAAGTTGTCCTAGTAGACACAGTGAATTATTTAGTGGTGTAATTCCCAGAAGCTAATTGAAATATTTAGAGGGACGTCATACTAAAGGCAGCAGCTCAGCTGAGTTTTGCTAGCAATTAACTGTGTTCTATATTCATAATTCTGGTAAGACTGAAAGTATTTCTTTGTATATTTTAATATTTGTTTAATGTTTCGAGTGATTTGATACTGCCATATCAAAATCTATCCCTTACAACAAGTAAGGATTCGCTCTAGACCCCCCGCCCCAGTTCAGGGTCTAGAGACAAATAAAATACATAAACTCCAGCAAGGATTATGAAAGACAGATCAAGTGTTGAGATCAGTGGAACATATCACCTATCCTATTCTATGGCAGGAAGCTAATGAAAATATTTCAGAATAGGTAGTCTGGGAGAACTTATCCTATGTGAAACCAACTTGGTAAGATGTGTTGTATGGTCAAAGAGATCTGACCCGTCTATGTGGTGTTGTTGTTGTGTGTAGTGTTGTGTCCAGAAATGGTTTAGAGGATGGAATTCTGACACATGACCAATACTTTATTGCAGAACTGTGAGTTTTTATTTGGCACCAATGTGGTGTCAAATGAGGTGTTGAATATTACAAGAGTGGACCCGTGCAGTTTATATTTTGGCAGAGCAGCCTGATATTGCCCCCAAGCACGGAGAGGTGGGGCCACCTGATTCCAGCACCAGATTACTCATTCAAGATACGTGAGCGTCTGGACTGCTGAATACTCACCAACTTAATTTCTAACACACCAATTATAATATCATCAATAAATGGACAATGTGTAGTCGCCATAGACAGGGAGTGATGAGGTCACCCCAACAGCACATCCATTAAACATTCTCACAGAAAAATTACAACTATAAACAGTAGTAATATTAACTAGTATTGTAAAATCCATATGTACACTCCTTTCATTTATTATGCCATATATTCATGCATTTCATTAATAATTGCAAAACCTTCCATATGTTCTGACCAAAATAAAACCTTGGTTCAGAACAAATAAACCTAAAGAAAATTTATTATCAAAAATTTTATACAGCTTGAGTTAGTTCAGTGTGTCATAACATTTTATTAATATTATTAAACTTATTAAATATCTGTGTGTGTGTATGTAAACTACCACAACACATTACATATCATACCCTAGAATTTTAACGTAGCCACATTCATTAGAAAAAAAAAAAGATAGGTGTGAGGTCGTAGTGGTAGCAAGAAGGGCCTTCTGAAAATTCACAGCTACATTTAGCTCAGGAGCCTTCACAGCTGACCTCATGCATCACATTAAGTCTTCTTCTTCTTCTTCTCGTTCGCTGTTGTTTAGAAATGTCTACACAAGAAGTCCGGTTTTCTGGATGTATGTTGCTGTGGTTGAAAGTTCTTCAAGACTCCCAAACAGCTTTGTGTGGATGTGCGTCTCTGTGGGCCAATGTTCAGTTCGCAATTGACTAAGCATGTGGCAGTCTTGCAGGATGTGTTCGGCTGTCTGTGCTGCCTGTCCACACGTACATAGGGGTGATGGGACCAATCTCAGTCTGTATAAGTGACTGTTCAGTCTGTTGTGTCCTGTTCTCATACGGAACAGGATCACCTGTTTTGCTCGATCAAGATATTGATAGTTGCCTCTTTGTTGATCAATTTTCCTGATGGCCTTGATAAGGGTCTTCTTTTCCTGGAATGTGATTGTTTGTTCTTTTTGTTCCTGTGTTGCTCCCTCTTTTGCTAACATATCTGCTCTCTCATTTCCTGGTATGCCACAGTGTGATGGTATCCACTGTAGCACTACCCTTCTTTTGATATTTACTTCGCATAGGACTTTGTTTAATTCTGGCAGTTTATCACTGTTGAGGGCTTGCAGAACTGACATTGCATCGGTAAGGAATACAACCTGCTGACATTGGCTTATTGTGTTATTTATTATTCCTGCAGCAATGTTTATGGCCTGTACTTCAGCAGCATAGTTTTCAACAGAATATTCCAGTAGGTGAACAGGTGGATTCATTTTCTTTGTCTGGATAGACCACATAAACTCCTGCGCCTCCGTTCTTCACTGCTCTGGTTGCAGATCCATCAGTATATACTTGGATCCATGCTTCTCTGGGGTATAGTTCTTCAATCATGTCACATGCTGCTATTTTCCTTTGGAGAGTATTTAGCTCTCCCATGGGGCAGGTGGTAGTTATGGAGGTCTTAATACTGAAATTTTGATGTTGTTCCCATGGGGTTGGGAGGAGTGTGGGAGTTATTTCCTTAGTGATGTCTGGTAGTTCATCCTTGTATGTTCTAATTAGTTTTTTGGACCGATGCACAAAACTGCTTCTCTTCAACCTCCCACTGGCTAAATCTCCAAATCTAGTTTTCATTGGATGTGCGGGCATGTTCTTGTACTTTTCTGCTTGGATCAGGGTCTTAGTGTCTCGTCTGTATAATAAAGGTGGAATGCCTGTGATTTTTTCCATTTCATTTATTGGTGTGGTCTTCATGGCACCCGTGATCAACCTAAGCGCTTGATTTTGTACTTTATCTAAGGCTTGTAGGTGTGATTTGGCTGCTGTAGACCATGCTGCTGATCCGTACTCTAATATAGGTCTTATTGCACCTGTATACACTTTCTTTAGTGTTGTTTCGTTAGCTCCCCAACTTGATCCAGCTATTTTCCTCAGTATGGAAAGTTTTCTTCTCGCTTTAGCCTCTGTTCTCTCGATGTGGTGCCTCCATGTCATTCTCTTATCTAATGTAATGCCCAAGTACACCGGTTCCTCATCTGTTTGGACATGTATATTTCCAAGTCGTATCTCTCCTGCTTTGTCTTTGTTGGAGAGCGTGAAAAGTGTTGTTGATGATTTTTCAGCGTTGATCTGCACCATCCATTTCTCTGCCCATGCTGCTATGTTGTCTGCTGCCCTTTGTATTCGCTTATTAGCGATAGTTAGATGTTCTTCTACACACCACACCACCAAGTCGTCAGCGTATAGGGCAGCTCTCACACCTTGTGGCAGATCGTGGATGAGGTCATTGATGAATACAAGGAACAGGGTGGGAGACAATACTGAGCCTTGAGGAACTCCATGTTTTAGAAGGATTTTCTTGCTGTTGTGACCTTCCATAGTGACTCTTGCTTTCCGATTGTGTAGGAACGACTGGATCCATTTTCTCATATTACCCTTGATTCCGTTCCTTTGCAGTTTTACTATTAACCCGTCTTTCCATACTTTGTCAAAAGCTTTTTGGAGATCTATCCATAGGGTAAAGACTTTTCTCTTTTCTTGGAAGGCATCTTCAACGATCTGTGACAGGTATGTGATTTGGTCTTCTGTGCTGCTGCACTCTCTAAACCCTGCTTGTTCTGGCACTAAAATTAAGTAATATCACAATCATACAATACCATCAATACCACTACAACCAGCTTTATTGGTTTATGGTCACTACCTGCTAGCTGATCAAGCGCATGTCTGTCTATTTTATGTCTGATATCTTACTTACTTACTTACTTAGTCGTTCCCCTTCTACCGTGAGGTGTAGAGGTTTGGAAGAGAGAGCGCCAGACCATTCTATCAGCTGTCTTCTTCCTGGCCTGGTTCCATTCTAGTCCTCGGTCCTTCAAAGATTGTCCAATGTTGTCCTCCCAGCGGACTCTGGGTCGTCCTGGAGGTCTGGATCCCTGGCTCTTTGTTTCCCATGCTTGTCGTGGTAGCCGATCCTCTCCCATTCTGCAGACATGGCCAAACCATCTCAGTTGGGACTGTTCTATTTGGGTCTGCAGCGGATGGGATTTTAGTCCTTGACGGATCGTCTGGTTGCGGACCATGTCTCTTCCTGTTACTTCAACCACCCCCCTCAGACACCTCACCTCCGAGGCCCGGATCTGGCCTCTGTGGGCCGCAGTCATTGCCCACGACTCGCATCCATATGTCAAGACTGGGACACAGGTGGAGCGGCACACAGCCATCCTCGTCTTCTCACCAACCTCCCTCCCGCCGAGGAATCCACGATCCATGGCCCGAAAAAGTCTCCCAGCCGCCGCCCCTCGAGCGGCCAACCCCCCCCCCCCCCCCCCCCGATGCCTCCCCCTCGATGTCTGATATCTCCTGTAGAAAAGGCTAGATCTGGAGTGGAAGTAGTGTGCCATCTTCTGGAGTAAAAACTGGGGTTGTCATCGGGACTGTTGATTAGGTGAAGATTTGTATCTATCTCCCAGTCCTCCACTTCGTCTCCTCTGTTGTCTATATCTGGGTATCCCCATCTTTCAGAACGGCTATTGAAATCTACCACTACGCAATTTGAGTCCTTTATTTCCATGCAGAAACTTTGCTGCGGGATGGACATTCGGAGTCTGTGGCTCGTATGACTGTCAGTGGTGAAAGCCGAAAGGAAGCCACTGACATGAAAACGGATGTCCTGACCGCAAAACAGGATACAAGAATAGGATTTTGGAATGTCAGGACAATGTACGAGACAGGTAAACTAAGACAGGTCACGGCAGAAATGAGAAACTATAGGTTACACATCCTGGGGATAAGTGAGAGCAGATGGACAGGGGCAGGAAAAGTTAAAACAGCAACAGGAGAAACAGTACTTTACTCTGGAAGAGAGGATGGACAGCACAGTGAAGGCGTAGCCATTATTCTACAGAAAGGGATAGAAAGGACATTACTGGAATGGAAACCCATCAACAACAGACTGATACGATTGAGATTGAGAGGGAGATTCACCAACACTACAATAATACAATGCTACGCACCAACGAATGATAGCGATGAGGAGGTCAAGGATGAATTCTATCAACAACTGCAGAAAGAAATGGAAGACACACCTAGATATGATCTTGTTATAGTAATGGGAGACCTCAATGCGAAAGTTGGTACACACAATACATATAATGAAAGAAACAATGGGGAAATGCGGCAGCGGAACAGCAAACGAAAATGGGGATAAGCTAATAAGTTTCTGTAGCATTAACAACCTGGTCATTGGAGGAACACTTTTCCCACATAAGGAAATTCACAAGTTAACATGGGAATCACCAAATGGTCGGGACAGAAACCAGATAGACCACATCATGGTTAACGGTAGATGGAGACATGCGTTACAAGATGTGAAGGTAAGAAGAGGTGCAGATGTGGGAAGTGATCACCATTTAGTAGTAGCAAAACTGAAAGTGAAACTAAGAAGGGCTGGACCAACTGTAACTACACAGAAAAGGTTTGACATCAGCAAATTGAAGGACCCCCTTACCAGAAAAGCTTTTGCGGCCGACATTAAGAAACGATATCAATTTGCCAAAAGCCAGGAAAAGACATTGACTGATGATATAGACCAGAATTTCAACACCATTTCAACAGTATATAAGGAAAGTAGCAAATCATGCTTAGGATTCCAGGAAAGGAAGAAGCAAGACTGGATAACACCAGAAACACTAAACACCATAAAGATGAGAAAGGAAATGAAAAGAAAGAAAACAGAAGCGAAGTCCCCCAGGTTAAAGCAACTATATAGCGAACAGTACAGCCAGCTGGACAGGGAAGTTAAAACGCCAAACCCGAGCCAACAAAAGGAATTTCCTAGACGATCTTGCAAAACAGGCAGAAGAGGCAGCACTGAGAAATGAACAAAGCACAGTATACAAAATAACTAAATTCATCAGCGGAAAACAAGGTGCAAACAATATTACATTAGTAAGAGATAAGCAAGGAAATCTCATCAAGACAGCAGAGGGACAGGAAACAAGATGGGCAGAGCACTTCAGAGAAACTCTGAACAAGGAAATACCAGAGACACAATTGAATGTTCCTGAGGCTGAAAACGATCTAGATGTAAATACAGACATTCCACGAAAAGAAGAAATCATCACAGCAATCAAAGGGTTAAAGAACGGTAAAGCTCCGGGCCATGATAACTTAAATGCAGAGCTATTTAAGACAGACCCTGAGCTAGCAGCAGAACTATTAGAACCACTATTTGCACAAGTGTGGAAAACGGGGACAACACCATCAGAGTGGAACAAAGGAATAATTGTCAAATTGCCCAAAAAGGGAGATCTTGCAGACTGCAATAATTGGAGAGGAATCACTCTTCTCTCAGTTCCCAGCAAAATACTAGGCAGGATAATTATACAGAGAATTTCAAAGGCAGTAGACTACAAACTGAGGAAAGAACAAGCAGGATTTAGAAAGAACAGAAGATGTGTAGACCATATATTCACTCTCAGGAACATTATAGAGCAGTGCTCAGAATGGCAAAGACAGCTTTACATAAATTTTGTTAATTTTGAAAAGGCTTTTGACAGCATACATAGGGACAGTTTATGGAAAATACTGAGGGCTTATGGAATTCCAAGCTGCATAGTGACAATCATAAAAAGCCTCTATGCCAACTTTACGTGTAGTGTTGGGCAGAGTAACCTAACCTTCGAGGTGAAGACAGGAGTACGACAGGGATGCCCCTTATCAACCACTCTTTTTTTAACAGTCATAGACTGGGTGATGCGCCAGACAACAGAGGGCAGTCCAAGAGGAATAAGATGGACTACATTTTCTACATTGGAAGATCTGGAATATGCAGATGACATTGCGCTGCTGACACATTCACATCAACACATCCAGGAAAAAACGGATAGACTTAATAAATTTAGCCAGCAGGTGGGCTTGAATATCAATTTAAAGAAGTCTGAGGTCATGACGCTCAATGTGAGCAGCCCTGAGCCCATATCAGTAAGGAATCAGCAATTGGTACAGACAGATACCTTCACATACCTAGGAAGCATAGTAACACCAGACGGTGGGGCAGGCAAAGACATCAACATCAGAATGAATAAGGCAAGAACAGCCTTCTTTAGCCTAAACAACATCTGGAAGTCCTCCCAATACAGCACAAGCACAAAATTAAGATTATACCAGAGTTGCGTGCTTTCTGTGCTTCTCTATGGTGCGGAATGCTGGAGAGTCACAGAGAAGGAAATGTCAAAATTGTCCTCTTTTCACACAACATGCCTAAAAAAAATTCACCACATCTTTTGGCCGAATACCATCACCAACCACGATCAGCTTACTCGTAGCAAGCAAGAGGACATGCACACCATCATAGCTGGCAGACGCTGGAGCTGGGTTGGTCATGTCCTCAGAAGAGACCCCGATGCCATCACAAGAACAGCTATGCTTTGGACCCCTGAAGGAAAGCGAAAGAGAGGCCGACCAAAAACAACTTGGCGGAGGACCGTGGAGGCTGAGATGCAAAGAATGAACCAGAGTTGGGGCACTGTACGAAGGATGGCCACCGACCGTGCAAAGTGGAATCAATTTGTTGTTGCCCTACAAGACGCCACTAGGCGTGATGGCCACTGACTGCTTTGACGGTCGGTGGTTAAGGATCGAAGAAGAAGAATTTCCATGCAGGAAAGTGACAGATCCTTGCTTGGTGGGCCATACGGATGCACGTTTCATTGATTGTTATATCCATAGATGAAATATCCACTGTTAAACCCATCTACACTGCACACAAGCTTCCAGTTTGAAAATAAAATCGTTTCCCTAAAATGATAGAAAACATTCCTGGAATTGAAAGTAAAAAGAGCCAAACTGCAAATGATACAAAATCCATAGCGACAAAATACATAGAGAAACATTATCCACGCAACACCTGGACCCATGCATACACAGATGGATCAGCAACAAATGCAACAGAAAATGGAGGTGGAGGTGTCTTTCTGACCTTAAGCACTGGTGCAGAAAAAAGGATGTCAGTGACGACAGGACGATTCTCCAGCAACTTCAGAGCAGAGGCAGAGGCCTTGAAAACTGCAGCAGATGTTATATTGACAGCAGAAAGGGCAGAGAGACAAGTTGCTTTCTTTACTGATGCACAGTCAGTAATTGCAACGTTGAAAAGCCAAAATAATACAGAGCTGGATGATCTCAGAGTAGTGCTCCACAAACTTTGTCAACGATTCAAAAGTGTTGTGATCCAATGGATCCCATCTCATTGTAACATCACCGGTAATGAAGAGGCTGACAGAATGGCTAAAGAAGGTTCACATCTACCTCAGCCTGATGCAAGCATAACATTTGAGGAGGCAAAGAGTTTTATCAGAATCAGATACAGAAACAAATGGAATGTAGAACATCCAGGGCACACACAGAATGATGCTTACTACCAGCTCCACAGAAGAGAACAAGTGGTCATCTTCAGACTCCGCACTGGCCACAACAGATTGAGATACCATCTATTCAACAAGCTAAAGATAGGAACTACCGATCAGTGTAACTGTGGCACTGATAAAATGACTGCTGAACATCTGCTTCAAAGTTGCCCCTTATATGTGGTACAGAGAAAATGCATATGGCCGACGCCAGCTCCTTTCGTGGAAAAGCTTTACGGCGATTCAAATATCCTCAAACTGACTACTGCTTTCTTCGAGAACATTCAAGTGGACGTCTGAGAGTGTACGAAGAAGAAGAAGAAGAAGAAGGACACACACTGAGGAAACCTGTTGATAGTATTACAAGGCAGTCCTTGTTCTGGAATCCACAGGGAAAGAAAGACAGGTAGACCCAAAAAAACACAAGGAGAAGAGAATTTAAGACATAAGTAACAATGATGAGGAAGACGTGGAAAGAACTTGAGATGATGGCACGTGACAGGAAGACTTGGAATGTGTTTGTTGAGGGCATATGCTCCTTGGGGAGCTAAAGGGTATTGATTGATTGAATGATAACATCACATATTTTTAACAGCAACCTAAATTGATTGAATGATAACATCACACATATTTTTTTTAACAGCAACCTATCATCTCTTCAATATGTAGTCCTTTTTGGTTTCTACCCAGCCACAAACATTGAGATCACTTAAAACTATAACAAAACTATCGTAAGTATAGCCATCCCATATAGATGGGATGTGACTGACATGTGTCGACCACACATCAAATACAAACAACTATAAAGATAGACTAACAAGGCTAATGAAGAAATAGTCAAACACAGATATAACAGGACGGAAACACGGAGAGACTGGGGGATGGACAATGTAATATGTATTAATATTATATATAGTATTATACATTTTAATATATGCGACAACGCAATAATAATGTAAAATGACAAGAAATGGACCAGGATTGCGCTTGCAGCCAAACAAAGAACCCTCAATGGCCTGAGGATTGAAAGACAGAAGAGAATTACTGAAAATGAGGTCCTGGAGACATTTTTTTTTAAAAAGAAAAGGGGGTGAGGTGGTTCATTTCCCTTAAATAAATGTTGCCAATCAATTTACAGTAAAGATAAAGGTAATCGCCCAGCAATGACGCAAATATTGTCGTTGGAAATAATTGTTACATACTTCACTTATACTAGTTCCAGCATCGCTGCCTTTCCCTTCCCTAAAACTCAAGAGCAGAGTCAGGTACCCATTTACAGCTGAGTAGACTGAAGCGTGCCGCCACCGTGTTTCGAACTCGGCACCTTTACCGCGAGAAGCCAACGCTCTAACCCCTTTGCCTACCGGACGCTTCAGGTTACAGTATGTGATCAATTAATAACGAGAAGTAAGTCGAAAAGTATAACAGCTGAAAGAAACAACCTATAAGTTTTGTCAAACTGAGAAACCAACTGGGCACCAGGGTTGCGGAGTCGATCAAAACATTTTCCCACTCCGACTCCTGACATTTTAGAAGTCCAACTACAGGTTATTACTAGTCATATGGTATAAAATTCATGGTTGGAGTGCGGACATTTTTTTACCAACTTCACTAAAAAAAAACGACCGACTCCACGACACCGACTCCACAGCCTTGCTGTACACTGTGAAGTTGGGCGGGGGAAAGGGGGGGGGGAAGAGAGAATACACAATAAAACAAAAATAAGTTTATAAACCTTATTCTAAATTATCTACTCAAAGAGAAACAACCATACATCACTGTATACAAGATGTGCATTAAATGAAAAATTGTGACATAAAATAAAGGGATAAAGGAGACATGGAAAGACCTTGAGCGGACGGCTAAAGACAGGAGGACTTGGCATGAATTTGATGCAGTCCTATGCTTCTTGTAGAGCCAAAAGGTAATGAAGGAATCAATTAAAACTACCACTTCAACTATCATAACGACTACGACGACTACTACTACTTCAGCATTTAAAGTTTTGAATTGTCTTTCCATTAAAAGGTAAATGTCTTCATTGTTCCAGGGCCAGGTACAACCTCATTCTGAATCTAGTTTATAGTTAATGCAGTTTCACATTTCATTGGTCCATCTTCTTTGTGGAGGTCAGCTGACACTTGGTCTTGTACCGTTTATTTATTAAATTACTGCTTAACATTTGCTTCAAAGGTGCTCCACATTTGAGGAACAGAAAAAGCGCAAGCGACCATCACCAGTACCATTCCTGAGAAAAACTCTATGGAAATATCAACATCCTCAAGCTGGCCATTGCTTTCTTTGAACATATTCAAGTTGACGTCTGAGGGTGATCTTTGAACATATTCAAGTTGACGTCTGAGGGTGATCTTTGAACATATTCAAGTTGACATCTGAGGGTGATCTTTGAACATATTCAAGTTGACGTCTGAGGGTGATCTTTAAACATATTCAAGTTGACGTCTGAGGGTGAATTGATCTTTGGACATATTAAAGTTGACGTCTGAGGGTGATCTTTGAACATATTCAAGTTGACGTCTGAGGGTGATCTTTGAACATATTCAAGTTGATGTCTGAGAGTGAACGAAGAAGAAGAAAAAGTACCGTTTATTTCCAAATCTGATTGTCGTAGATTTGTGATAGGTGATTAAGACTTAGTTTGGTCCCATCTGAATAGACATAGAAATAAATGATAGCTCAGTGGGAGGTGATAAAATAGAAATAGATTTCACGAGTGAGGTGGAGGAAACATAGTAGATTCTGTCTCTGACACTCGAGAAGCTTCTCTCAGTCAGCCTATCATCTACAACAGAGTTAGATTAGTCAGACAAATCTAATATAATATATATTAATATATATGTTCCTCACATACACACACACATAAGTGACGACAATAGACGCACAACGTGAAACTATGACAATGGAAATATAGATAATTGGGAACGAACTGACCGACACTCTGGAATAAGTTTATACGTGAAGTTTAATTATCATAATAAACTTCCATCACAACACATAAAATTACATCGAACATATACAAATAGTCATAAAGTCAATGAATTGTTACAAGAATGATAGACCCGTTGGTATGATCTTTTCCCTCGATGTATAGCCCACAGTCCTGTTAGAAGAAATGTGATAGCCCCAAAGAGTCATGGATACATATGATTTAGTCTAAGATTTCCCTTTAAAGGTATGAACAGACTTGGATACTCTGATCTATCCTAAGGAAAAATATTGTTAGCAACAAAACAAACTTGCATAAAGAAATTTAAGACAGCAAAATGGGTGCCAAAATACAACAATAAAGGAATCACTTAGTCCTGCATTCACTCTATTCAGTCAGCCGTGATCACGTGCTTTCATTCGTACTTACAGCTTTGGTAGTAACTTCTGGAAACACAATTTTTAGGACATGCACCTACAGACTCTCCAATGGTAGTCTTGGCCAAGAGAACCCCCGTTCCAAAAAAGACGGGTTGAATTCACTACTTCAGGGAACGTTTTCTTGGTTATACTTATTTTAGGATATCTGGTTCTGTCACATTAAAATTGTCCAGGCACGAACGTTAACAGCGAGCAAAGTGTCAATAGCTTAGGTTTCTAGTAATTAGGAATGTCAGGTAACTGCCTTCTCTCAGTATATGACTTTATTTGGTCACACCACCACTAGTCAAAACTCCGTCGGAAGGTTACTGATATTAATATTTTGCTTGCCACAAGGGCTGAAATGTACTTGAGGTTTTTCTCTGGAAGAGTTAAATCAGGCTCGATGGGCCCGTTACTTCATTCAATCTTAAAAAAAGTTTATGTAATGGGTACTCTGTCGTTCTGGATGCCAATGCAATCTAGACAGGTTTTACTTTATACACCCAAGTCTTTAAGAAAAAATGTTTTTGTTCTTCACAGATATTTCTCCGTACACAACGCTGGTAGAGTTGGGCTACCTCAGTTTTCCCTGAATAAAGAAAATACAACATATAAAATACTTATACATACTATGTACTCGGTTATAACTTACATTATAAACTGCAAGCGGAAAGTTTGACTTATCGTTTAAAATTCCCGTGTAATAAGTTATATTCATAAAATCAATCATCATGAATTAGAAATACCTACGTATTTCGTCAATACTCAATGATGAATCAGTGCAGTTTAAGTTAGTTTTAAAAATATTCTCGACTGAGTATTTAACAGTTAAATTAAGTTTATTTATAGCTGCATGAGTTTAAGCTAGAAATTATAATTTATTCTGCTTTCCACTGAAACACGTCACTAGAGAATGTAACAGACTTATAAATTAATTTCTTCTGCACCGAAATCTAACTAGTAAAATGAAATAAGCGAATTATCACCAAAACTCTCAATTCTACTATATATATATATATATATATATATATATATATATATATATATATATATATATAAATATATATATATATATATATATATATATATATATATATATATATTTACCTCCACACAGAACTACAGATTAATACCATGAACTAGAATCCTTCAATATAATGGTAGTCTAGAACTCGGCAAAATGTTGCCAAGAAACTCAGAACTTTGCAATATACAAGATATTTTCTAGCACGAGTGATCTGTCTACTGCAGATTTAGGAGTATGAATGACTAGTCTAAAACTCTCTCGGGTAGATATATCTTAAACAGACAAAGGATCCCACGTTATTTCGCAAACCCCCCGTCTCCCCCTCTCCTCTCTTAACACTTAACTAAGACGCAGGCCATAACTGCCACAATGCGTCTTTGACACCTCCGTCTAACTATTCTCAGTCCTGAGCGATGCAGATGGCAGTTTCCACACCTCATGCCGAGAACTTAACCGTAGAGCGCCCTGTCAGATGAAAATGTTAGACGATATGTCTGCCATCCCATGTCTATCGAGACGGATTCCACAGTATTTCGTCTCGTCCAGGGACTGACACGATTATGCAATACGATGCGTTACCAGTATGAGAAAAGAAACGGCAAAGTCAGAATGGGAAAATATATTTTGTCGCAAACGAACGAATGCGGAAAAAACCCAGGAAAAGGATAAAAGAGCGATAATAAAGTATAGGACACGGGTAGAAAAGAAAAGAATATAGAAAATTTATTGATCATAAATCTATATGCGACACTGATATTGATTATCTCTCCGATAAAAATAAGCCAACGTTCCTTTAGTAGATCTTTACGAAACATGGGACAACCCCCGCAGCCGGTCCCAATACAGAAATCTAGCGCCTACGCACTTCGAATGTTCTTGCAGTGGTGGTTTCAACTGCAATTTGGTTGAAATGATGAGACAAAAGAAGAACCCCTCTTACAACCTCACAAGAATCCCCTCTTGAGACTTGCAAGTGGTCGTATTCTGTCCTTTCCATGTCTTCCCACAGCCCTGCGACAATCATACAGGATATCACTCTGCTAGCGTCTATTAATTCCACATTCCACGGCTGTCTAGGCCTGCCAGGTTGTAGGATGCTGCTACACATGTGGACCTGGATATAGCTAACGATGTTCACTCCTCAATCGCGCATTCATTCATTCACTAAATTCCCTTTTTGCTCCTAATGAAGCTGGGATCCACCATTGCAGCTGGTCTCCTAGCAAGAAGCCTGCACCATAGCACTGATGTGTTCTTGCAAAGGTGGTGTCTGTATCAATTTGTTTCACAAAATGAAGTTGCCAGCCCATGTACAACTTTATATGTCGCCTATTACGACATGCCTGAGTGAGCAGAATGTTTTGTCTATATCTCCTCGGAGACCACAGAAAACAAGACGGGGGTCAGTCACGTATTACTACGTATATGATTAACTGAAAGCCTCCGACTAAAACAAATGTCGCTGGCTTTCATGAAGTTCAATTTCCATTTTAGATAGGACAGCGTTATTAATGGATGTATTCTCTGGCATAATCAAGCAGCTTTTAGCTGTAGCTGCAGGGGAATCGTGTGGTGGAGACGAATTTGCTGTGGTAATGACTCAAGATATTGACGCGATGATGCTGCAAACCGACCAAAACATTTTTTTTTAGTCAGTAAAGATTATGGAAAAAATAAATCAGTAAAATCCATGACTCTACCCCTTTATTTCAAAGTTTTTCTCCACACTCTTTCTAAATGTTTTTATTGCTGAGCATGACTTACTACGAATTTTAGGCGCGCTAAAAACAGATGGAGAAGAGAGCTAGAGATAGAAGACAGAAGGGAAAATTATGGGGAGGAAGACATGGAAAGAACTTGAGCTGATGGTACGTGACAGGAGGACTTGGCGCGTGTTTTTTGGGGGCCTTTGTTCCCTGGGGAGCTAAAGGGTGATTGACTGATTGATTGATTGAGTATGATATCGATCTCACAACGCCTTATTCGTGGGGGTAACTAATAAAAGACTGGCGTTAACTGACAACTAAACACGCACATAACTATTTCATCATCATCACTACCTTTCAGCTCCCTGTGGAGCACAGGTTTTCAACAAACAAGTTTGTATCTTTCTGGTAGCCATTTTTTCCCCTCCATCTTTTAGAATCATACTCGTATAATACGTTTTAGTTGAAGATTCGTATTTTTGTGTTGACTTGATTTCTTTTGACTTCCACATTTTCCCCAATGCAACACAAGCCCCTCTTGCGTTTTGCACTCTTATTTTTATACAATAATCTGTTCCTCCAACTTTGTCTATATTCCTGCCATGATGTATGTATCATTCCAAATCTTGTTCGGCTGCATTTTCGGGTGAAATCTGGCTAACTTTAGGTGCATGTATTTCCATAATCTTTATCTTGACTCTGTGCATTTTCAATGGCAATGACCTCTCATCAAGTAACATCATTTTGTCTTGCATCTGGTTACGGTTACGAGACGGAAGAGTCTGGTCGTCGGCAAAATCTAGATCGTCAAGCTGCGCAGGCCAATGAACTCCATTTCAGTTGGCTGATGGTGTTTTCGTAATCCAGTCAACAACCAGTGAGAAGAGTAATAGTGACAAGAAGCATTCCTGCCGCACTCCAGGTTTTATTTCAACGACTCGGTACGTTACATAATTATATACCTGTGGAGCACTCTAGTTCTTATCTCAAAGGGCTCAGTAAGTTACATAATGGCATACAGTACTCCAGTTATCTCAGAGGATTCAGTAAGTTACATAACTATTTAAAGCGCTTCAGTTCTTATCTCAAAGGGCTCAGTAACTTACTGTCACATAATTTTTGGGTCGATCTCTTGTCCTCTCCGGCCGTATTCGGTTAAATTTGTTGTGCGTACTGATTACGTGAAATTTCTGAGGTCAGCACATTTCTTTCTCCGCTATCAAGTACATATGTGGTATTTTCAAATCACCTTACACTCCTTTCAGTAATAGTTATCATGTTTGTTTGCCCGCTTGACCTTGTTAAGAGTAGGCGGATGATGCAACCTTAACCGACAACCCTTGGTAGACATTCTCGTATACCAGAAGTTGGGCGCCTGTTTCACACGGAAAACGGCCAGCAAAGGTTGATTATCGCTAATAAGACTAGTGTGACGTCTTAACCCAGATGGTAATACGATGAATTGTTGTTTGCACAAGGACGGGGCGATAATTATCAGTTTCTCACACCTGAGCGGAAATGTTGTCATAGTTCCGGGCAGAAGTAAGAAGTTATTTGTAATCACTGACGAGAATATTCGGAGGTTTCACGTCCATATTTGGGAGACGTGACCTTTTCTATAACACTCCTTTGAGAAATTTTTTTGAATAAACTCATCCTGCCACACGCATGTTTGAAACTATTGGCGGGCATTCGGAATGTAGGCATAACAACATTTCCGATTGGAGCCTTGCCTAATAGTAACCAACAACGTGCGTGGGACGAAAGTTGCAATATAACCTGACACTTTAGTCCGTTGAAAACACTGTGAAAATTCAGCTCGTCAAGAGACAACTAGACCAGCCAGAGTTAAGAATAGAATCAGAATCCATTTATCGGACTGGACTTGTCTGAACCTCTTGAGGACATAAAAGCCCAGGAAAACTCTACAATTATTAGCAAGGAAAACCGGGATCTGAGGAATCTGAAACACGGAGTCAAAGTGGGAGCATATTATAAAGTAACAACGCCAGAACACGTATAAGAGGCATTTTCAACAAGTTGCCTTAACTATTTCTCTGAGCCAGCAGTCTGTCTGTGATCACAAAGTCAATTTGGGGTAAGTTGTATATCTATAATTCTATGTTTTGCATTATTAACACGTGAAATAATGTGTATATCTTGAAATGTGAATATTAATATGTGAAAATTGCTATGTGGATGTCCAAGTCATTTGAAGCTGGCAACCTCAGCATATAGAATGAAGATTTCATAAACTACCACTGCAAGGGTTGGTGACTGCTTTATGTGAGTTTCTTATAGAGAACTAAAAGCAGAGGTCGTCCCAAGTTCCACATGGAGCAGGGAGGGAATGACGAGAGAATGATGTACATACTTATTATATTACTAACATTTTCAACCAGTGTCGATGTAAATGTGGGACCCCCCAAGATGCAGCAACAGTGATAAATGCAGTCAGCGACCCATAGCTGACTGCTTGCATCAGGGTCAGCGAACCAGAGCTGACCAAGACCCTACTCCACCTCCAAGTGGTGGTCTTGGAAACAGTCTGCATCACTGCAGCCTGGCTGAGAGAGTAGGGATTGAAGTGGGAAGGCAAACCCGGTCCCAAAAAATGCCGTGCCAAAGTCGGATGTGTCGGGCCGAAAGGCGCAGATATCGCAGCTTTGTTGTAAACGGCAACGCAACGCAACCAACGTCCTTTTCAGAACGAACGCAGAAGAAGAAGATGTAAACATATTCACTCTAGAAGTAATGAAAGTTTTCAACCTTTTCAACCAATGTAAAGTTAAACATAAATCTATTCAATTTAAAATTTAAAGAAAGTTTTCGCTCACCGGAATTAAGATAAATTCTCAGAGAGGGTAAAGTTCTGACGTAAATGGGATGGTGGAATGAAAAGAGGGGGCACAAGAGTGTGTGTCAGGAAAATGCAATACTAAAGAGGGTATGAGTTCTCTTCTTTTGTGACACTAGTCGGTGGTACCAACTGAGGGTACTATTTCTGGGACAAGAGAAGGTATAAGTGGCCTGAAGTCGACGCTAGACACCATCATCAGACGGGTCTTAGAGAAGCGGGACCAGCTTGGTAGTTACTCCATGACACTTCTTGGAACGTGCTACAACTTTCAAACTTGACCATTGACGAGAGTGAATCAGGCATCCATCTACAAAGAACCAAACATCAGCTGGAGCAGAAAAGACAAACTCATTGGCAGCTAAGTAGAAACATAAAAGCTGTTAAGTGAACTATCCAATTTTTAACGCCACAACATCCCCCGGTGATGATAACTTTTTCTATAAAGAATTATTCATTTTTATAACATAATTGATTATTAAATTTGTTACTTGTATAAATGCAAATCTAAAGTTGATTTAATCATTTTGAATGTACTACACCCGTATGTCTCAGACAGTTTCTTAAATACACTTAAACAGAGCTATATCTATATATAATAGTAAGAGGAATTTTGCTGAATTAACTCAGCTGGTGGCTTGAACGAGCTAACGAATTACGAAGAAAACCATATCCTTCACAAAAGTTGACGGCAGATACTAGAGTTAACATTTGCTCAGCCTCGTGCAGCATTGTTCTCATTTATTTCTGAATATCTTGTGAATACTAACTTGAGGTAGAAGCATCATTATCCTTCTACCTACAACTCTGCCAAGAGTAATCTTGTGCGAAGGTAGACACCTTTGAAGACCCACATTAGTTACTCTTGAGTTTTGGCCACTGTTGGACCACTACTTCACAGCTAAGGGGAGGCAACCCGTTACACTTACATAAGTATAAATAGTACTCCAGTTCTTATCCCTAATGGCTCCGTAACTTACATAACTATATATTGCACGCCAGTTCTTATCTCAAATGACTCGGTAAGTTCCATAACTTTATAGCACTACTGTTCTCATTTCAAATGGATCGGTAACTTGCACAACCATAAATAGCACTCTCGTTCCTATCTCCAATGCTTCGATGACTTACATAACTATATACGGTACATCACTCTAGTTCTTATCTCAATTGGCTCAGTAACTTAATAACGATTCACATAGCTCCCGTTCGTACCTCAAATGGTTCCGTAACTTACATAACACTCCATTTCTTATCTCAAATGGCTCGGTAACTTACATAACTATAAATTGCACTCCAGTTCTTATCTCAAATGGCTTGGTAACTTAAATAAATATATATTGCACTTCAGTTCTTATCTCAAAGGACTCGATAAGTTGCATAACTATAAATAGCACTACCGTTCTCATCTCAAATTAGTCGGTAATTTATATAACTATAAATAGCACTCCAGTTCTCATCTCAAATGGCGCGGTAAGTTATTTAACTGTATACATACACACGCACACACACACACCCATATATATATATATATATATATATATATATATATATATATATATATATATATATATATATATATATATATATATATATATATATATATATATATATATATATATATATATATATATATATATATATATATATATATATATTTGCTTAGTTGGCTGTATGTCCTTTCGCGACTCACTCTCGTAACGAGGGAAGAAAAAGAAGAAGAGCATGCATAAAAAGGGGAATAGACGGTATATCCAAATATAAATGTAAAAGACGCGTGGGTCTGTGGGGTGATATTTCGGCGTTTACTTTCCCAGAAAACGGTCAGGCGTAAACGCTGTTTCTTATGCACGAGATAGATGTAAAGCAGTCGTCGGCAACCGGTCATCTTGATCTACCGGTAGATCGCAAGGGATTATTTGGTAGATCTCTAGATGGTTAAAGGGGAAATTAAGATTTTGTTTTCTTACTTACTTATTCCTTCCTCTTCTAACCTGGGGTGTAGAGGTATGACAGAGAGAGCACCATACTATCCCATCGGCTGTCTTCCTCTTTGCCTGGCTCTAATCCAGTCTTCGGTCCCTCAGATACTGTCCAATGATGTCCTCCCAGCGAACTTTGGGCCGTCCCGGAAGTCTGGATTTCTGTTTCCCACACCTAGGTAAACTGCGGTCTAGCCACTCTCTTCCGGCTCTTGAAAGTTCGGTGCCCCCGTGTTTAACGGTATTTTCACAACATTCCCAATGACAAAGCGCAAGCTAGTTTTCTCAAATTCACTTCATTCGTGAACTGCATAAGAAAAGAAGCAATCTTTTGTTTGCAGTGAAGATAAAATTTGGTAAAATATCATCTAGTTAAAATTTTCCACAGCTCTATCAATGGAACTATAGGAAGAAATCGTCCGGCTGAGATAAAAGCTACATAAAGGCTGCATTTATTCTTAATCCTAAATACTCAGAAATCTGCCAAGAGACGTGATTTTTTCATGGTATATCTTTAGAGGGCTGAGTGGTTCTGAAGTAGATCCCACAGCTCCTGGGTTGCCGACCGCAGGTGCATAGACTTCTTTGACATTTCAAAACATGTGCCAGATAAGAAGATAGTAATTATGAACACTATATACCCTAATTATAACCCATACGGGGTTGAACCGGGTATCCCGTGTACACGACAAACACCAGCTTTCAAATGCATGGTTCAAAAAATCAAACCAAACCAAGTTTCCTCTGACAAGACAGTGGTATCTGATTTCTGGACCGAAAGATGACACCGGAAAAGACTAAAAATCGGCTGACTTGTTAGCACACCGTAATCCGCTAAAACATCCGCTTCTAAAGCCATAACGTAGACAAAAGGGCCGCACTACTTGTATGAAGGGGCGCCTTCTGATGATCAAACTACCTCCTGTTGTAATTCTCTGTATAGAGTTTCGTATAATTGTAATTTTTGTGGCCAGAGAGTTTCTTCTGAAAAGATAGTGATATAAAATCCAGTACGAAGTTCACCATGAAGAGGTCCTAACAGAATAAAAGAGGATGTTGTATAGATTAATACAGCACGGCTGAATTTGGCAGAATTTTAATATAAAGTACACAAACGCTTCACGACTAGGAAATAGGCTGGCCTTTCGCCTTGCCAAAGGCTTGGTGGCGTTCTGACCTCTGAAATAACCTTACTTTTTTTTTTTTTTTAATCTTTCATCTGAGAAAGAGAGAGAGCGCGCGAGAAAGAGAGAGCAAATGTGTGTGTGTGTGTGTGTTCTGTTTGTTTGTATTTTGTGTGTGCTTAATTTGTCTTTTGAGTACTGGACAAAAATTGAACTTTATGAAATCACCAGAATGCATACGCCAACGTATAGAACAACAAGCTCCTTATTCGGGACAAAAAACAAACAAGACATCGGAAACTGATTTAAAAGGAAAATGAGACCGTGGGAGACAGCGAGAGATAGAAAGAGAGAAGAATGGCCCTCCACTTCGTACAACTCAGATATATCGTGTCTGACACAGGGCGACTGATAAATAACAGTGCCTTAGTATTAAATATTGTTTTTTTTTCCAACTCCACTAAAGGTACTGCCGGAGGGGAGTGAAATGTTGGAGACTTCCCTCACACTAGGTTTCAGCTGTATGAGATCATCATCATCATCATCATCATTTTCCTTTGCGCCTCTTATGGAGCATGATGCCACCAGTGTAGTTGGTCCACCTTGCAGGAAACCTGCACTAAATATTCACGCGTTCTGGCAGGCGGTGGTTTCTGCAGCAATTAGCTTGTTAAATAATACGGTTGTCAGCCCCACGCACTACCTCATATTAGTCGCCTTGTACGACATGCTTGACGATGTAGTAATCCTATTCTTCCTTTGTCTTTTCAAAGGACCCCCCGCCACAACTAAATGGGGTGACAGAATTTCCCTGGTATCCCCCCCCCCCCTAAAAATACATGAATTAATCAGCACCTATAATTGGCTCTAACTGTTAGTGACTAATTGTTGTGACGCATAACTCTGCGAGAAAACGACCAACATGATTTAACCTGGATTTGTTACCCAAACATTTCACGAAAATATACATTCACAAACAGTGCTTTGCATAATAAGGGTAAGAAAGGAAGATCAGTCAATAACCTTTGAGCTGCCCAAGGTGCATAGGCCTTCAGCACACAAGTGCCGAGTCCGAGAGAGGGAGAAGTAAACCGAAAAATACACGGAGAAGAGAGCTAGAGACATAAATGAAAGGGTCAACAAAGACGTGACCAGATCTTAGATGGATGGCGCAGGTCATGGGGATCTGGAACAAATTTGTTGAAGGCCTAAGCTCGTAGGAGAGCATTGGTGTAATGAATTAAATGAATGAATGAATCGCTCTCTCTCTCTCTCTCTCTCTCTCTCCATCTCTTTGCCTATTCCTCGTCTTTTTGCGTCAAATTCACAAGCCGTTACCAGAAGGTAGAGGGAAGCCGAAAAACATATGGAGAAGAGAACTGGAGACAGAAATGACAAGGATAAATACGACACGATGATATCTTAGAGCGAATGGTACAGGACAGGACAGGACAGGAGGACCTGGAACAAATTAGTTGAAGGTCTATGCTCTTTAGGAAGCTGGTGTGGTATTGGATCTCTCTCTCTCTCTCTCTCTCTCTCTCTCTCTCTCTCTCTCTCTCTGCCTCTTCTCTTTTCGTCGAATAATCAAAAAGTACAGCACTGTTATTTTTCTTTCTCATTGCCAATGATAGTTTTTTTTTTTTTTTTAATTAATTAGCAAGAATGCTTTCTTCAAGCTTTGGAAAGCTGATTTGGCTTGTGCAATTTGCTTGATTTAATGTAGGCGTCAGCGATCTTGCTGTTATAACAAATCCAAAATAGTTCAACTGTTTTAGTTGATTTGATGCTTCCCCCTTCTACACATATTTTACATTCTGGTTCTATTTCTTTTCTTGATGCAATAGAACCAGTATCTCCCCGAGCGGGAGATAAGCAGAAAATTTTTTACGGCGATTGTACACGGACTGTTTCACATTTTTCTTGATGCAACCATTACTTCTGTCTTCTTCTTATTTTAAACATTTGCCTACTGTATGCTATATAAAAGTGTCTGACTGGTTAGAGTGCTGGTCTCTCGCGTCAAAGGTATCGACACGCTCCAGTCTACCCAGCTGTAAATGGGTACCTGACTTTGCTCTTGAGTTAGGGACGGAAAATGCTACATGGAAAGGAGCTGGCTGCCCCCACCTCTCGATGCTGGACATAGGATAGTGACCTCTACAACTCCACTCCCCTACGGCAGTGTCTGCTATGGGGGCTTGTCACCGGTTGCCTCCCCTTTGCTCTGCAGTGATGGTCCATGAATATATCGTTTTCACATGCTGAGGTTGCCAGCACGTAAGGACCTGTATAACCATCAGCAAGTTCAAACATGTCAAATTCAAAGTATATAAAATGTGTTACAACTCACCCCAAAATAGGGAAGAAAGACTTTTTGCTCAGTTGAATAGTCTCGGCTACTTAATGCAGATGCCTCAAACCCACATCTGGGGTATTATTTCTATTATAGAATCCCTCTGTGACTTGTGAGTAGGTCCTGTAGAAGTCCAGTTTCCGTATTAAAGGGGGAGTTTCTTTATTGTATTAGTTAAAAGGTGCTGCAATACTTGTTTTTCGTTCCTATAAGTTCAGAATCCCAACTTCTACTCTTTCCTGGCTTCAGTCTATGCTGTCTCCTTTTGACGATTCTGGATCCCTCAAATCTTGCCATCGCTAATCTGTGTCCCCATACTGGCTTTAATCTATAATTATCGTTACCAAAATCGGGGCGGAAATGCTTACGCAATTCTCGTCCTGATTTCAGTCACCAGACAGATAAATTGGCGAAATATCACTGATCAGAGACGTGTTCTTTCAGACAAACAATCTGGTCTTCCTTTGTAGTCTGACTCAGTATTGTCGCGATAAGCATTCACCACCGCCTGTGTTTAATCTCTACGTCTGGGTAGGGCGGAAATAGTTACGTGAAAAGGTCACAATCATTTTCCCGTTGACCGTATGAAGTCAAATCAAATCTGGTTCAACAACTTAAGCGATTACTATTAAGGTAGTAGGCTACCTTGATAGGGTAAAAAACTCAAATTGTCCTTTCAGAATCAAACAACCATGGGTATAGTGTTAGTATGGACTTAAAAATTTTGTCCACATAATGACCTCATTAATTATGCAAATTAGCTATCCAATATGGCCGCCGTAGTGAACAAATTATACACCTTTTTCAAAACATCATAACTATGTTATTTGTACAAGGATCTGACTGAAACGTGGCAAATTGAATCATTATATATAGCGTGAGGTTATGACCTAAAATGACAGAGATTGACAGAAAGGTTAATTTTTAATGAATTTTCAAAATTTATATTTCTGGAATGTTTGATATTTGTGCCTCATTATATATGCATGATGGTCATAAAACTAAAACTTTGAATTCAATTGTATTCATTTTAGGTCAGAATCTGTAAGATTATATGACAACCAACTGTGTTAATTTTCATGTCAAATGAATGTACAGATCCAGAGATATCTTGTTTCAAAGATCACCAATTATGTTAAAAAGACAATTCCGAGAAATCGAAGAAAAACAGAAAAAGAACTCACAAAATGAAGTTTAATGAGCTCCTGTTGAATAAAGGTCTCCTTCAACTGCAGCTGCAGTGTCTATGAATCCCCTTTTCAGTGCTCTTAGGGTCTTTCCATTGCAATGTCCTTACTTGCTGAATAGATCCTGTGGAGCGTTCTCCTGTATGCTTTCTTTGCCATGGGTTGACTTGTGTTCATGTATATCGAAAAATTCTGCAATGCACTGTGGCCTTTCCCAATAGAACGCACAAATGCCACCATTCGCACATTTACTTCTTTGTGTTTGTGAGTAGCTGGAGATGAAACATCAGAAGTATTGAAATTGGCATTCCATTCGACACAGTTTGTGCACTTGATACTGATTTCATGACAAAAGCCATCCCGAGTCTCTTCGACGATCTCACAGGTCAGTGAGTACTGATAACATTTGTCACATCTAAAGTTAGCGCATAAAAACCCAAACAGCAGTTTACATCCATAAGGATAAACACATTTCCTCTGTTGTCATTTTTAGCTTGTCCTTCACTTTCTTGGACCTTTATTTTCTTTGCTGAGGAGCACAGAGGCTTTATAGCGTCACTATCGACAATAGGTGTCTCATTTTCAGGCAACGGTTTGTTGATGTACCGATTTCCAAGGAACTTACTTTGTCTTATTTCCCATTGTGAACAAAAGAAGCTCTGCTAACTACTATTATACAGAATCAGTATAAAACTAGCAATAAAT
This sequence comes from Oreohelix idahoensis, assembly GCA_024509875.1. Classification (NCBI taxonomy): domain Eukaryota; kingdom Metazoa; phylum Mollusca; class Gastropoda; order Stylommatophora; family Oreohelicidae; genus Oreohelix; species Oreohelix idahoensis. Next base: position 40,727 of record JAMPIV010020945.1, read on the forward strand.
AGAGTTGATGTGGGGGAAAATGCACAATGCATGTAACAAATGCTGAAATTTACGATCAATGCTTTCTAGATACACACTTTTGAAAAATTCATAAGAAATCATTGAGTGATTCTCCTTGGAAAAGTTATAAATATCTTTTTCCTATTGCCTCAGTATAATTATAATTTCGCAGTTTTACAATTACGCACCTTCATGTTGGGTCACTATTCACATGGTAACCAACTATAAACATTGGTTGCTATGCAAATCACTCAAGGGGGTGTGTGTAGAAAAACACTGATTCCTATCATACCAGAGTATCTCTAAGCTTCTATGAATTATTTTTAGTACAAGAACATGTTGACGATGATTTAAAGCATGAAAATGAAAATTGTTGGATTTTTATTTTTTTTAATCTTTTGTGGGTATACTACCTTAATCCTTAAGGATGGTCAATTAGCCGAGAAATAGCGCTACTGCAATATGAACAGAGGTCAATCGATGATTGAGGCGTGGCGGGGCACAGGTTTATGTGCGTAAAATGAAATAAATGGAGAAAGTAGGAGAGAAAGAAGGGGAGTAAAAGGGCACAACCACAATGTCGTCACAGGGTCACCTTTACTATTATATAATGAACATTACTACTCTGGGTATTACTGTGACAGAAAAGATTTATCACGTTAAGTGCATAAAGATCCCTAAAAAGCAATGAAGAAAACGTTATCTGACGCAAAAAATCAAATAACAATCGGCAATCACAGAGAACTTAACGATGATTCATATATCCTTTTAGCTCCCTATAGTTTGTAGAGGTATCGTAGGAAACAGCAAAGAATATGGCGACTGTTCCCTCAGTTGAAAAAGAATAAAATAAAAAATTGTAGCCTATAGTATCAGTTTTACAAATGAACGATATACTTCTAACTTCAAAGAAAGGCTGCCTAAATTCTGTCCTTTTTTTCTTTTTTTTTTTTTTTTTGGTTCCTTTGAGCAATTATGACTGATAAGGAATATGTCGGGGAAATCCAACCCGCAGTGACCATAGGAAAAATTTTTTTTTTTTTAATTAATGATGAAAAATATTCCGCTCAACCTCTGATGGGTTATAATTAGGATATATATTGTTTTCAATTCCAAATAATATGAACAACTGCCGATATGGGAAATGGCATCACACTTGTCAAATCATTATAAATAGGGCACATCAAAACCACCAATCATGCTTGTATGTTAATAAAACACCCAAACAAACAAAAACGAAAAAAAAATCAAACAGAAACTCGAAAATATTCAAACCACTTTTAAGCTGAGGCAGGAGCAACAGCAATAACTGTATTAACTAAGACAGCTGAACTTCAAAGTAAACTGTAAACTCGGTAGGCTTAACTTAACAGAGCAACTGAACAGTAGCCTAATCTTGAAGTGATTGGAAATCGAATCAGCCTAGATCTAAAGTTTAAAAACTTGAAAAAGTAGAAGTGTTAAACATTAATCAAATATAAAATAATAAATATGGTTGGTTACAATAATTTTTCTTTACCTGTTGCGATTTTTTTCTCTCTTGGCATAGAACTGAACGAAACTGTTTTCTTCCGTAATGGTCGTCTGCTGCCATCCTTATTCATAAGGCTGGATCTCCGTGGCAGCACTTGATCCGGTAAATTTGTATCCGAATTACATAATCCATTGTCGTCGTCTTCTTCGTCTTCATTTTCTTTGTCAAACACATCTACACAAACAGTATTATCTCCATTCAGAAACACATCTTCTGTCTTATCTTCCATATTGTTTACAATCCCATTCGTATTTTCATCCTCGTCCGCCATATTCCTGATCAGTGCTTACACGGCCCGTTATAACTTGGGGTCACAGGTCAAGGGTTAAAGAACACACTAACCTGTATCCAAACATTGCAAAAATACTAATGTACTTTTGTGCATGCTAATGTTTGTTGACAACCTATGATTACAAAAACTTCATTGATAATAAAGTTTAACCGTATGGTTTCTTTATTTCCATTTTTCCCTCTCATTTAAAAAATAAAATAAAATAAACTTCAATTCCAAGTAGTCTGTAAACCCTACTGTCAAATGAACTGTGCCGTGAACCTAGTGAGTTGTCTTTCAGCAATAGTCGACTGCTAGTGTTTAAAAATTCGTCACGAGAACGCATCATGTACAGCAAATATATGTGTATGTTTAATTTTGCTGCAATTTTTGCTATGGGTGCTGGCGAATCACTAGCAAAGCTCAGTTAAATAATCATTTATGTCTATAATGTATATGCTAGACAGAAATCATGTACCACAACATATAGAACGCTGCTTTTTTTATCATCATTATCAACGCCATTTTCCTGTGCGCTCCTCACGGAATATGGAGCCACCACTTTAGCTGGTCCTCTAGCACGGAAGCCTGCACCAAGAGTTGTCATTCTCCTACAGTTGTGGTTTCTGCAGTTTCGTACTAAGGGAGTGCGAGGGGGCGGTCCCCCCGGGTGACAGCCAGGAAGAGGGGTGCCATTGGACACTGCTGTGATAGTACTTATTGTTCAAAATTTACTTGCAAGAATGTTTCTTTATGGGGGGGGGGAGATAGGATCCGCTCCGGATGCTAAATACTTTAGGGACGCCTCTGAGTTTCTGTGATAATTTGTTTTATATCATGAGGTTGCTGGCTCCATGCACAAACCTATGTCCCCTTGTAGCCCTATTCTTTCTGTGTCTCTTCAGAGATCTCCCTCCCAGGAAATTATACAGGCACTGTTGCTTTTATACTGGAGAAACATGGAGCACGTGCTAGAACAGAGGTTGGGGGAATAATGATATGCAAGCAGTGTATTTAATAATTCACTAAGTGTCGTGTCGAGTGCAGCAGGCAATCAGGTGTCTTCATGTTCTACAGTTTCTTTTTTTTTTTTTTTTTCGATGTCTTGAATCAGCTCTACCTTCATTCTACAAGATTTGATGCAGATTTTCTACTATGTGACTCCTCTGTAGGTGTGTCTCTGTGCGGACCAAACGAAGCAAATAAATTATATAGCTTTATTTACAATTAAAATGGGAAAAAGAATAAAAACTCGTAACCTAGGATCGGGAAAGTCAAGTTACACTTGAATTACGAGTGCGAGTCTAAACTTTTGCCAGCTACAGGTGACAATGTGGAAACAATGAGATCAAGAATTTCTAATACTTTGTCTGTTACAAGCTGTGGTGTGGAAGCAGTGAGCTGCACTGAGGTGTATAAAAGGTAAAGATAGTCTCATAGTCCAATTGGCAGAGTGGTTAGAGTGATGGTCTCTCGCGACAAAGGGACCGAGTTCGAAACACAGTGGCGTCATGACCCGGTCTACCCAGCTGTAAATTGTACCTGACTCTGCTCTTGAGTACGGGAAGACAAAGGCAGCGAGTAAGGGAACTGATCACCCCCCCCTTCCCCCTCACCTCTCGAAGCTGTACCTATTGTAGTGAAGTCTCTAACACTTCACTCCCCTATCGCAGTATCTGCTATGGGACCATCTGTCCTCTCTTCTTTGTTTTTCTAAATCTCATAACAGAATCTGCCGTAAGGAAGGTTTAGAAATTTCACCATCCTATGTCCAGTATTTTAATGCGGTATCCAGTTAACTTCATCGTTGCCTTTGCATTCCCTAACTAAAGAGCAGAGTCAGGTACTCATTTAAAGCTGGGTAGACTGGAACATAATACCGGCTTCGATCTCGGAACCTGGTAACCATGCCGCAAGAGGAAATCACTCTAACTCTTAGCCAGTCGGATGCTGACGGAGGTGTGTACGAAGAAAAAAATATAACAATATTTCAGGAACCAGCCACTCCCAGGTCAAGTTATCTTGAAGAAAGGCGAGTTCAAAGACAGAGAAGTATCTTTCACCCCTTCCGTAATACAAATAGATAGACAAAATGACCAGTGGATGAGCACCAAGCTGTGTGTACAAATAATGATGAAAGTAGGACAAGACTTCTCTGAATGACAAATTTAACACACACACACAAAAGTGCCTTTGGTGGTGATTGTTTCTTCTTCTTCTTCTTTCGTTCGCTTGAACTATATTGTCTATATCTGCAATGTTGTTTCTTGTATAAACTTCACTGTCTTTTGTAGTTCATACAGTGGTCCGTATAGTTTTGCTTCCAGTGTTGTTTCTCTGGGCCAGTGGGTTTGCCTCAATATATCATATTCGCGGCAATCTTAAAGTACCGTACGTGCTCCGCAGTCTGGGGTGCCTGTCCACATGTACACATGGCTGAATTGCCAATCTTGAATTGTGTATACATGTGGCTGCGGAGTCGGTTGTGTCCAGTGGCGTATTCTCTATGTGTGCTGTGCGTGCTGCGCACACCTATGCCAGAAGGAAAATAAAAATTTAATTTATTATTCTATAAAATATTTCTCTTCTAATGTTCTGCTTTCGGACCGCACGCACCAGGATAACGGATTTTCCCGCATAGAATCTACGAGTATAATCTAGTTTCAGTTTCCCCAGACGCTTTTTATAGTGCAGTTTTTTATTGGTTGGTAGCAATCGCCCGAAGTTTCTCGGGTAATTCCGTCACAATGCGTGCGGCACGTTTCGGATTCACGTCTGAACACTGGTTTGATTGGATCGGAATCATGGCCAGATACGTAAATACAATGCGAACATGCGTGCGGTGGTCCTGCAGCTCTCGAGTTGTAAAAATCGGTTGTGTCCGTCCAGTGTTTTTTGTGATTAATTTTTGTTAGTTGCCGGGAATGCAGATTATTAGTGACAGTGAGTTTAAAGTTGTAAGTTAATTAGTATTTCGGAGATAGTTGACATATACCCCTAATAACTATCGTGCGTAATTGAATATAGTTGGTTTTTTAATTAAGAGGGGAAGAAGTTAAATAGTAGGCGTACATATTCATTTTAAGTAGCAGCACGCCTAGCTCGCATTACCAGGATACGCCACTGGTTGTGTCCTGTTCTGAGGCGCAGAATGACAATTTGTTCTGATCTGTTCATATCTTGGTAGTCATCCTGTGTTGGTGTTGGTGGCTTTCTGATTGATTTGATCGGTGATTGTTTGAGTAGTGTTGTCTCTTATCCGTGGATAAAACGTTTCCAATATTCAATCGAAGGTATCAACGATAATGGCGACGTTCGACACGATTAAGTGATGAAATTGTTGTTATGTGACAGACAAATTATTCGACATGATCGACTATTAGCAATCGGAGAAACTGCTAATGAACTTGAATTCTCATTTGGACCATGTCAAGCAATTTCTACCGAAGACATGTGCGTGTTTCAAACGCTTAATGGTATCAGATTATTTAATGATGATCCAAAGGTTTACAATCGAGAAGTATGTGAGGATCTGAAAAGAAGAATAGAAATCAATCATACAATCAGTTGCATTGTTACTGGTGATGGGCTTTGGGTGTGGGGTATTTCCCCAAGAAATGGAACTCCAGTCGTCCCGGTGAAGATCTTCGACTTTTCCTCGTCCAACAAAGATGAAAACAGTGTCTGTCAACAGCGACGACAATTTTGATCGTGTTTTTGATGGTTGAAATAATGTACTCGTACATTATGAACGTGCGCCTAGTTGTCAAAGAGTAAATCATCCTCATTTTCCTTTTTGCTGTGGAGCAAGGGCCTCGGTAGCATCTGGACTCTTGGCAGGACCAATCATTCACATGTGCTTGCAGCGGTGGTTTCTGTAGCAATATACTCTTCGTGATCACGCTGTCAGCCTCAAGCATGAGGTTGCCAGCCTCAAGCAAAACAGTCATTCATGTCTATCATAATATACTGAAGCACATTAAAAACGCACTACCTGTATAATCCAGGAACAGAGTGTGAAATGTAAATATAAGTGTTTACAAGTTTACGTATTTTGAATCTTTATTCATTTTCCTATGAATCCATGCTGGTCATTAATTTGTACATTTGATTGTTATGAAATTCATTGCATTCTGTGCAGGCAAGGGAGAAAACCAAAAATGCAACCAATAAAAAAATTCATTCACACTATTCTCAGTATCTGGTATGTCCACCGTGTGCTTGCAAACAATCTTGGCAGCGGCTCCGCATGAAACGCACAAGTCTCTGAAGGAAATTCCGGGGAATCAAGTCCCATTCACGTGTAACAGCAGCTTCGAGCTGTTGCAGATTAGCTGGAGAACCTTGCCTGTAGACTCTGCGTCCAAGCTTGTCCCACAGATGTTCTATAGGGGACATGTCTGGTGATAGGGCAGGCCAATCAATCGTCACAATGTTCTGCTGCTGTAGATATTGCTGCGTAATGCATGCGGTATGCGCACGTGCGTTATCCTGCTGGAGAAGCTGCAAGTCTGGATAATTTGTGAACGCAGGAGCAACCAATGCATCCAGAACCTCATCTCGATATGTCACAGCATTAACATTACCACGGAAGACGTGAAGAGGCAAGCGATGGTGAAAACTGAATCCTCCCCAAATGTGAATACTGCCACTTCCAAATCGGTTGTGCTGACGAACACAGCAATCTGCAAAGCGCTCTCCACACCGTTGCCAAATCCGCATACATCCATCAGCAAAGAATATGTTGAATCTGCTCTCGTCTGTGAATAAGACAGCATTCCACTGCAGTCTAGTCCATCTGACATGTTGCTCTGCCCATTGCAGGCGCTGCTGACGATGTCTGTGAGTCACGTTTGGCCCAACATAAGGTCGTCTTGCAGTAAGGCCTGTATCTCTGAGTCGTCGTATGACTGTCATTCGAGAGACTTGCCCACGTCTACTCACTATTGCTCTTGCTGTTTGACTTGCCGGGAGAGAACGATTCCTTAGGTGACTCAGCACAATATGACGATCTTGAGCAGGGGTAGTAACTCGTGGTTAACCACTCCGAAGTCTATCCCGGGCACTGCCAGTGGTTCCGTAACGTTCAGTACAATAGTGCTGTGGTGGCAATTCATCCTTCTGGCAATGGCCTGCGAGCTCATTCCGGTCTCCAACATACCAATGGCTCGTTCGCGGTCGTTTTCAGATAGTCGTGGCATTTCAAGCACATGTACTGGGTGTTTTGTCTCAACGGCCTCTTTATACCGAGTATACTGCCACAACGCGTACACATTTTCAGGGTCATAGATGTTGGGAATCGTGTTGAACGTTGTGACGGATAGGATGAAATTCAGCCGTCCCTGAATTGATGGATGATAATAAGAGTAGCCTTGAATAGCATCGAGGCTCCTGATTTTGTGTGAAACAAAATAGTCAACGTGGGTTCCACGCGTGCTGATTAGTATGCACAATAGTAACGGGGATTTCCCCCCACGCGGGCTAATTAATATGTAAACAGCTATTATGCGTGCAGCCAGGACATCGCTTTGTCTTAAAGTTGAGTTTAGCCACACCTACTGCCTATCTCTAGAGCCATGAAAATCCAGCATTCCCCTACATTCTTCTGTCATCCCGTCTAGAAAGGCGTTGCCAGAGAATCGGCAAACGGTCAGTTGATCAAGACTGTGGTGGTCCTAAAAGAACGAAGCAGTTTTTCACACCTACGGTTTACACGTTTAAATTTCTGCCGGACCGAGAGATACAGGGGGAAATCGAACGAAGGAGAGACGGGAAAATTCTAGCGGCGAAACAGAAAAGTTCCCTAATATCAAATAAGGCGTGAATCTTAGCATGTAGCTATTACTTTTCATTTCATTAACTATATATTGGCATCGCCGAAAATGCAGTTTATCATTCGTGCCGCGCTGGTGTAATGGCTTCGGCGTTGTACTGGCGACCAGGTGTTCATGGTTCAATCCCGGGCGTCGGCGTTTGAAGAAATGTTTACGGCCGGAAATTTGACTGAATAGCCTGAACGGCTCCTGTGATAAACCCTCTGTGGATGGGAAGGAGCGAAGCTCCTGACCGTGTTGGAAGGAAAGTCCTCAGGTTCCCCAGCCTCGCAATGACATGTCATTGGGCCGAAGGGTTGAAAGCCCAAGTGCTGCTGGTTAAGGAAAAAAAAAAAATCATTCGTGCCCAGAGAACTGAAGAAGTACTAGCTTATAGTAGAAGCGAACAAGTTTTCTCTTGGATTTCTACTATATTGGAGTCTATATTCATTCATTCTTTTGTGCCACGATGGTCTTACCTTGCGATCCAACGGTTTATTTAATATAGAGAGTCATGTTCAGATGGCTTATGGCATCCCAAAGTATATGTTCCAAACAAAATAACATTGACTATACCAAAATCTGATTGTTGGAGACCCTTATAAGTCCTTCGCAAAACCAGAACGGTCAAGTGTTCACTTGTGTTAAAAATTTAACTGGAACGGGACAATGCCAGATATATTATATTAATTCTATAAAGTTCCCTGACCTGATGAGGAAGAACTGACAGCACGAAATTTATTTAATTAAACCCAGATGACAGTAAACATTATTCCTACCATCAACGTCTACAGAGAACCTTTACGGCTATTTCTTTCCGAGAACAGCCTGGGAGTAACATTCTCCGGTTGAGATATTTCCCAGTCATTACGACAGAATCCTTGAAAAACAAACTTAGTCCCTATTAAATACCTGCAGTCTGACAAGGAATACTTGCCCGGAAAATTATAATCAACACACCATTTCAGCGAAATCTCCTAGCGATATTAGCAGTGGCTATACGGAGTTTTCTGGGGCTGGACAGGACAAAATAACAGGACATCTAATAGTCTTTGTTTAAGAACTGTGTGCGATTAAATTCTATGGACGTATGCAGCCGACTGAGGGGTAAGTCTGACTGGATGAGCGCTCACTGTATGAATGCTGAAAGTGGAAAAACGGAACGAAAGAATTTAGTTTTTTTAAGTTTACTACTAATATAACACCTTCTTTTTTTATCTATTCTCTCACTAAGGCTGAAGGCCCACGGGAAAGTTAAATTAAGGACATATCCTATATACCCGTCCCGTCTACCCCACTCTCCATTGTCAATCCTATGTTTGATCTGTTGGGTAAACACCCCTCGGGTGGGATCATTTTCCTAGTTTTTTCCATGTTCCAGAGGGAGGGTCTATGAGAATATATATTGTTTATTTATTTTCCCTTTATGTAACTCCAATTTCACCTGATGACACGATAACGATGTATTAACTGTTGTAATCTATTTTTTTTTTCTTTCTAAAGATATAATAAATTTTATAACCCTTCAGCTATTCGTTTTGGTCAAAACCTTTCCCTGATATATATATATATATATATATATATATATATATATATATATATATATATATATATATATATATATATATATATATATATATATATATATATATATATATATTATATGTGCCCATAGTTACCTGTTCGTTTCTACGTATGTACGTATTGATGTCACAAAATTGTTTGTGTGTGCGTACGAGAGGATAGTGTATTAGAATCAGTATCTAGTGGGGAAAAAATACGTCTCCATTTTAGTGTGTCGTACTAGATAGGTTGGGCTGAGCAATTACTCAATCCAAGACTGTAATATTTCCTACACTCTGTAACTCCTCGTAAACAGGACTATTTCTTACACCTTTTCTCTCACCTAGATTTCACCATCTCACCTCTGCTCGATTGGGACCATAACCATAAGGCCTATCTATAAAATTACGACACACGTGTAACTTTCACTGTTTTCATGTAGTCTGTACACAAACCCGTGGGTTGAATCATTGTAGTGGTGTTTGATGGTATTGTATGATGGTGATATTACTAATTGTAATTGTATGAGGCCAGCTGTGAAGGCTCCTGAGATAAAATGTAGTTGAGAATTGTCAGAAGGCCTTTCTTGCTACCACTACGACCTCACACTTAATTTTTTTTTAATGAATGTGGCTACGTAAAGTGTCTAGGGTTATGATATGTAGGGTGGTGTAATAGGTTATAGATATACCCACAGATATTTAACAAGACTAATAAGATTAATAAATATTACAACACACTGAACTAACTCAATAGTGTAAAATTTTTTGATAGAATTATATTACATTTATTTTGTTCTGGATCAATTTTTTAGGTTGACCAGAACTTAAAAGGATTTAGAGATTATGAAAAAAATGCATGGAATATTATATCATAAATGCAATAGTGTACATATATATGTACTATACTAGTTAGTTTTATTAAAATGTTCTAGTAGTCATCTACTTGGGAGGATAGTTAATGTTTGTGCTGTTGGGGTGGCCTCATCACACCTGTCTATATTGACTACACAGTGTCCAGAAAATGGTGGGAATTTTTATGGGGTATTAGTAACTAAACGGTGTTGGTGAATGTCCAGCAGACCAGAGGCTCACTCATCTTGTAGTTGTAGCTCTGGTGCTGAAATCTGGTGGTCCCACCTCTCCGTGCTGGCGGGCAATAATGGTGGTCTCTGTCACAAGTACTGCACAGATACACTCGAGTAAGTCACCAACTGAATAGACACTGCTTGGTTGACAACAGAAACTCACAGCTCTGCAATCAAAGTATGGGCCATGTGTCAAAATCTATTCTCTACCCACGTCTGGACACAACACTGACACAACAACCACATCATACAGACAGGTCAGATCTCTCTGACCAAACAGCACATTTACCATGGTGGGTTTACATCAGATAGATCCTCCCAGACTATAGATTCTGAAAAATATTTATTAGTTTTCTGCCCTAAAAGAGGATAGGTAGTATGTTTCATTATTCTCAACACTTGATCTGTCTTGCCTAACTCTTGCTGGAGTTTATGTACATTGTTGGTCCCTAGACCCTGACTTGGGCGGGGGGTCTAGAGCAAATCCCTACTTGTTTGTAAGGCTAGATTTCGATATGGCAGTATCAAATCACTCGAACATGAAACAATATTCAAAATATATAAGGAAATAATTTCAATCTTACCAGATTATGAATAAATAACACAGAATTGCTAGCAAAACTCAGCTGAGCTGCTGGCTATAGTATGGCGTCCCTAAACTTCTTACACTTTCTTTCATATGGAAATCACCACACTTTAAAATCTGTGTCTATCACTGAACAACTATTGAGAAATGACCCCAAATCCGCGTCTAAGCGCCGACAATATGCTTGTCTGTGGCCAATCACTGCCTAGGTTTATTTGAATTTCAAATTTCCTACACTAAAGTCATTTCAGTCATGCTTCAGTCAAGTATGGATGTTTATCTGTTAGTCTGTCCGTCTCTACTTGTGTTTCTACAAAATGTACTTGATTTTTGAACCAACCTTTCTCTCCCCTCCAAAATTTTGTCGTTAAAAGTTATATTTAGACACAGCTACCACCCAAAAACCCTCTCCTCCATACTAAGTAAATTTGAACACCTGCGTCCCAAGGTCGTGTTTTTTTTGTGCAATTAGCGACACTTTTAGATTCAATACAGTCTGTCGATGATGTGAACAACACTGTCTTTTGTCATTATCTTCAATATTATCTATCCGTCTGTAAAATTAAGAACATATTAGTTCACTGCTCAGAATAGGCCATCCGGCCAGCTAATTTTTATATTCCTAACATTAATATTAAGAAAAAAAGTACTTTTTAATTTTTGTAATATTCCTAACATCTGCGTTTAGCCGCTGAATTCAAATCAAGGCCTTGGTATCGCGCAAAAGCGTCCAATAAATGACTGTGGCGTAACATATCTATGGTCCCTTCTGTCGAGTTGCTTACTTTTTATGTCAACTTGGGAAACGTGACTTTTCTCCGTTTCCCCCCCAATTGCGTCTCCTTAGCCTTTCTAGTCTCACGCAATCTTTCCAGTCATATTTTTCCTTTTTGATCCTCCGTTCCCCTCCTGTCTAGCAAGTCAATTTTTATGGAGGGTGATGACCCGCGGTCTAGGCGATCATGTACTATTCGCAGCCTACGCATTATGTTTTTATCCTTAAATGTTATCTTTGGAGGTATTTTACCGTTGTATCTCTGTCAATTTCACTACACATCTCCCCACTTGAAAACATGCCTATGGCAAGTTCCAAAACCAGCGATACACATAGGTAAAATTACTCCTCACGTCTGCCACTACTCTAATTTTGATCACAGGGGTGCCGACTGAGGAAATCTGCACCGACATTCAATTTGCCTGGGATATATTGGATACTAAACTGATAAGGTTGAAGCAACAAAGACCACCTCAGCAATCTTGCGTTTTCATGCTTAGCCTGAGACAAGAACACGAGAGGCTGATGGTCCGTCTCCACCACAAAAGTCCTACCATACAGATAGATTTGAAACTTCTTTATTGCCCAGATTAATGCTAAACATTCTTTTTTCGCTTGTGGAGTATCCTTGTTCCGCCCTATTCAATTTGCGGCTTGCATAAGCGACTGGTTTCAGTTCCCCATCAGGTGAAGATGATCTTTGCAACAAAGCCCCTCCGAGTCCTACATTACTTGCATCGGTTCTTAAGACAAAGTCCTGTGTCAAATCAGGCAGTTTGAGAATAGGCTTGCTAGTGAGTTTTTCCTTTAACTCTTGGAACGCTAGTTCACATTGTGCAGTCCAAATAATTTTATCTGGAAGTCCCTTGCGAGTCAGATCAGTCAGAGGAGCACAAATAGCGTTAAAATTTTTGATGTATTTCTGATAAAATCCGCATAACGACACGAATGATCGCACGTCCTTTTTTGTTTGTGGCCTAGGTGCTCTCTGCAGTTTTTCCAAGTTCTTAGGATCAGGGGTCATATTACCCTGATATACAGTGTGTCCCAAGAATTCCAACTCTTTGCATCCAATACAACATTTTGTTGGCCTAGCAGTTAAGTTCGCCTCCCGAAGTCTATCAAACAACATCTCCAGAGCTTCAATGTGTTCTTCAAATGTCTCGGTGGCGACGAGAATATCATCCATGAAATTTGTGATACATGGGTTATTCAGGGGATCCAACAATTTGCGCATCATCCTTGAAAACACACTCGGAGCATTTTTCAGTCCGAATGGTAGCATATTGAATTCATAATGTCCATCCGAAGTGCTAAAAGCCAAATAAGGTCTCACTTCAGGCTTCACTGGGATCTGGTAATAGCCTTTACTAAGATCCACCTTTGAAAAGTATTTTGCCTTGTTCAGTCTGGCAAATAACTGTTTTGTGTCTGGTAATGGATCCACTTGTCCTTCTGTGACAGCATTCAGTTTCCTGTAATCTATGCACAGTCTGTGTTCCCCAGACGGTTTTCTCAACAAAACGACACTAGAACTAAAAGATGATTCACTGTGCGAAATAATCCCCTCCTTCAACAAATACTCTATTTCTTCCTTCAATGCCTTCTCCTTCGCGAACGGAATAGAATAGGCTCTCATACAGATTGGGTTTGAGTCTACCAGTTTCATGTCATACTGTAGCAAATTTGTATGGCCTGGTTTATCTGTTAATACATCTGTATGTTCCTCCAGAACCTGTTGAACTCTCTCCCTCTGGTTTTTAGTCAGGTGCTTACTGACTTTTACCTGTGCTGCTGTTTCACAAGGATGTAATGGGTATTCATGTGAGGTGAGTGGTTCTTTTTGCATCTGGGTTGCAATAGCCAAGGTCAATAAGGGGGTGCTTTCCTGGAGTGGTCTGTCCAGATACTTCTTTAACAGGTTTACATGATAAACTTTTTCCTTCCCCTTTTTGTCAATTTTATAGTTTGTTCTAGACACCTTCTCTAGAACCGTATATGGACCTTGCCAACCAATTTGTAATTTATTCTGGCTTCCCGGTAGTAGAAGCAGCACCTTCTCTCCGACTGCCAGTTCCCTGTCCTTTGCCTTCCTATTAAAATATGCTGCATGTTTCTTCCTGGCTTGCTTCAAATTATCATTTGCCAGTTTCCATCCAGCTTTCAAACGAGTGGTCAGTTCGTTCACATATTGATACGATGAGGTAACAGTCTCTTCCGCCTTCTCATCTGTCCAGGTCCTTAATAGAGCTTCTAATGGACCTTTTATTGGCCTCCCAAATAGCAGAGTTGCGGGAGCCATCCCGGTTGAACTATGTGGTACCTCCCGGTACGCAAACAATGCGGCGGGCAGGAATTGATCCCACAGATCCGGTTTTTCGTGTGCCAGCTTTCTCAGGATAGAAATGAGAGTCCCGTTGAACCTCTCTACCTGGCCGTTCCCTTGTGGATGGTACGGACTACAATGAAAGTGCCTGGCTTGAAATAGCTTAAAAACTTCTTCCGTTAGTTTCCCCTTGAACTGAGATCCATTATCCGTCAAGATTTGATGCGGGAATCCTAATCGGGTAAATATTGTAAGTAGTGCCTCTGCTACATGTTTTGAATCAATTGATGGCAGGGCTACCGCCTCTCCCCACATAGAACAAGTGTCCACCAGAGTAAGGATGTAACTGTTCCTCCTCTTGGTCCGAGTGAGAGGTCCTACAATATCCACTGCAACCCTCTCAAAAGGTGTTCCCACTATGGGCATTTCCCCTAGAGTTGCAGGAGCAGTCCAGTGCTTTGGAGCTACCCTTTGACATTCTGGGCAGGATTTGACATATCTTTTTATATCCTCCGTTATCCCTGGCCAGAAGTAATGACAAGCTATACGCTGTCCTGTGGCGCTGATCCCCATGTGACCACTGAAGGAATCGCATGCCCGAGTTCCATCACTTTATCTCTATATGAAGTGGGAAGAACCAGCTGGTTGTGACCATTTGTTCCAGTTCCGGCCTTCCTGTATAAGAGTTTGTTCTTCATGAAATATTCCCCCTTGCTCGGAGGTGTGTGGCATTTGGGCAATTTTTTAAAACAGGGCTTGAGTGTCCTATCCTCAGCCTGCGCCTTCCTCATCTCCTCTGGATGAGCATTTATAGGTTCACCTTCTTCCTCCTTCTTCTGTGACCTGGTCTGCACTGTCGCCATGATCACAGGTTTCTCGGGATTCCCCAAGAAGACGTATCTACACCCCAATATCAGAGGGTAGATTGGTTCATCTATCACTGCTGCTCTGATTTCTCCTTCCACATAGCGAGTTTTCACCGTTATCCTTGCGATGGGAAGTGTCATGAGTGGTATGTCCTTAGTCGCCCCTTGTATTTCCACTGTTTCTGTGGTATACTGACTTGGGTCCACTAGGCTAGACTTCACAACTGAATCATAATCCAAACCTGTATCATAAAGGCACCTTATGGTGACCCCATTACAAATAACATCCTCACAAACTGGGGGGTGATAAGGTTCCTGTTGTCCATTAGGATTACCCTTTAATCTTCGCGTCCCCGACTTCATTGCAGCAATGTTTGAAGGTTTCCTTCTACAAAATTCGGTGTTATGGTTATCCTTCTTGCACCATTTACACCATCTTTTTTCCTTGGTTCAACGGTTTTCTTTCATTGAACTTTTGGTCATTGAACTGTGAGTTTCTGTCGCGATAGTCATTTCTTGGCCGCTCAAAGTTTGTCCTACCTTTATTTCCCTGCTCTCTATTATCAAATTTATTAAATTGCTGTGGAGCTTTAAAATTGTCTATGTGCTTCTTCTTAGCACCACTTACCTCTGCCTGGGCTGCCTGATACCTCTCAGCAACATTTAAAATTTCCCCCAACTTCTCTGCACCTTGTTCCATGAGAAATTTTCTCATGTCTGGAGCCATGGACTCTCTCAATTGCTCAATCATGATCATTTCTTTAAGATCTTGGGTCTTCCCCAGAGCCGTCCATTTCTCCAAATAGGTTTCTAGTCTAGCAGAGAATTGGTGGTATGTCTCCCCAGACAACAGTTTGGCATTTCTAAATTTCTTACGATAAAATTCACCATTCTTCTCGTACCTTAATAACAAAGCCTGCTTTAACATGTCATAATTGTCTTGGTCTTCCCTGTTCATTTTGGCAAATACTTCATAAGAAGTACCTCTCAATCCCTGTGATAGCTTTAAGCTCCACCTCTCTCTCTCTAACCCATATGTAGTAGCTAATAACTCAAAACGTCCTAGGTACCCCTCTATGTCATCGTCTTTTTCAACAAAATGGTCTAAATGAAACCCCATAGCGGAGTTTGAGGCTCCCAGACTAGGCGTAGCATCTGAGGCAAAAGGGCTGGCACCATTTTCAGGAGCCTGGCCTTGTAATTCCAGCTCCCTTAGTCGTAATTCGTGCTCCCTTTGCAACCTTCTATCTTCTGCCTCCCTTTGCTGTCGTTTTTCTTCTGCCTCCCTTTGCTGTCGTTTTTCTTCTGCCTCAATCTGCAGCCTCTTAATTTCTCTATCAGCCTCTAACCTCTTCTCTTCAGCTAACCTCCTTTCTTCCCGTTCAATATATTTATCACATTCAGCCGTTACGTATTGAATTAAAATTTGACCATCCATTCCCATCTCCTTCGCGGTGAGCACAGCAGCTGATCTAAATTTTGCCAGCTCCGCCATACTTTTTAGACAATATAATAATATACCAGCTAAATCTCTAACCAGTAAATACACTAAGTACTTCTTATGACTATAGTCTAACTAATACTAACTAACCAGTTAACTAATTAATTATTACTGGCTGTGAAGATTCACCAACTTTTATCTACAGGGACACTTTTAATTTTAAAGGGAATTTTACAATTTATTTCCCTACTTTTATTTCTCCCATCAGGAGATCCTAATATTACTGTTGGGCTAATTATCCCTGGACAAGACCCCAATTTATGTAGTGGTGTTTGATGGTATTGTATGATGGTGATATTACTAATTGTAATTGTATGAGGCCAGCTGTGAAGGCTCCTGAGATAAAATGTAGTTGAGAATTGTCAGAAGGCCTTTCTTGCTACCACTACGACCTCACACTTAATTTTTTTTTAATGAATGTGGCTACGTAAAGTGTCTAGGGTTATGATATGTAGGGTGGTGTAATAGGTTATAGATATACCCACAGATATTTAACAAGACTAATAAGATTAATAAATATTACAACACACTGAACTAACTCAATAGTGTAAAATTTTTTGATAGAATTATATTACATTTATTTTGTTCTGGATCAATTTTTTAGGTTGACCAGAACTTAAAAGGATTTAGAGATTATGAAAAAAATGCATGGAATATTATATCATAAATGCAATAGTGTACATATATATGTACTATACTAGTTAGTTTTATTAAAATGTTCTAGTAGTCATCTACTTGGGAGGATAGTTAATGTTTGTGCTGTTGGGGTGGCCTCATCACACCTGTCTATATTGACTACACAGTGTCCAGAAAATGGTGGGAATTTTTATGGGGGTATTAGTAACTAAACGGTGTTGGTGAATGTCCAGCAGACCAGAGGCTCACTCATCTTGTAGTTGTAGCTCTGGTGCTGAAATCTGGTGGTCCCACCTCTCCGTGCTGGCGGGCAATAATGGTGGTCTCTGTCACAAGTACTGCACAGATACACTCGAGTAAGTCACCAACTGAATAGACACTGCTTGGTTGACAACAGAAACTCACAGCTCTGCAATCAAAGTATGGGCCATGTGTCAAAATCTATTCTCTACCCACGTCTGGACACAACACTGACACAACAACCACATCATACAGACAGGTCAGATCTCTCTGACCAAACAGCACATTTACCATGGTGGGTTTACATCAGATAGATCCTCCCAGACTATAGATTCTGAAAAATATTTATTAGTTTTCTGCCCTAAAAGAGGATAGGTAGTATGTTTCATTATTCTCAACACTTGATCTGTCTTGCCTAACTCTTGCTGGAGTTTATGTACATTGTTGGTCCCTAGACCCTGACTTGGGCGGGGGGTCTAGAGCAAATCCCTACTTGTTTGTAAGGCTAGATTTCGATATGGCAGTATCAAATCACTCGAACATGAAACAATATTCAAAATATATAAGGAAATAATTTCAATCTTACCAGATTATGAATAAATAACACAGAATTGCTAGCAAAACTCAGCTGAGCTGCTGGCTATAGTATGGCGTCCCTAAACTTCTTACACTTTCTTTCATATGGAAATCACCACACTTTAAAATCTGTGTCTATCACTGAACAACTATTGAGAAATGACCCCAAATCCGCGTCTAAGCGCCGACAATATGCTTGTCTGTGGCCAATCACTGCCTAGGTTTATTTGAATTTCAAATTTCCTACACTAAAGTCATTTCAGTCATGCTTCAGTCAAGTATGGATGTTTATCTGTTAGTCTGTCCGTCTCTACTTGTGTTTCTACAAAATGTACTTGATTTTTGAACCAACCTTTCTCTCCCCTCCAAAATTGTGTCGTTAAAAGTTATATTTAGACACAGCTACCACCCAAAAACCCTCTCCTCCATACTAAGTAAATTTGAACACCTGCGTCCCAAGGTCGTGTTTTTTTGTGCAATTAGCGACACTTTTAGATTCAATACAGTCTGTCGATGATGTGAACAACACTGTCTTTTGTCATTATCTTCAATATTATCTATCCGTCTGTAAAATTAAGAACATATTAGTTCACTGCTCAGAATAGGCCATCCGGCCAGCTAATTTTTTATATTCCTAACATTAATATTAAGAAAAAAAGTACTTTTTAATTTTTGTAATATTCCTAACATCTGCGTTTAGCCGCTGAATTCAAATCAAGGCCTTGGTATCGCGCAAAAGCGTCCAATAAATGACTGTGGCGTAACATATCTATGGTCCCCTCTGTCGAGTTGCTTACTTTTTATGTCAACTTGGGAAACGTGACTTTTCTCCGTCCCCCCCCCCCCCCCCAATTGCGTCTCCTTAGCCTTTCTAGTCTCACGCAATCTTTCCAGTCATATTTTTCCTTTTTGATCCTCCGTTCCCCTCCTGTCTAGCAAGTCAATTTTTATGGAGGGTGATGACCCGCGGTCTAGGCGATCATGTACTATTCGCAGCCTACGCATTATGTTTTTATCCTTAAATGTTATCTTTGGAGGTATTTTACCGTTGTATCTCTGTCAATTTCACTACAATCATGCACTTTCCATTCCAGCAGCCATTCGCTCTCTACCTCATGACAAACACGGGGAAAATCTATTCCCACACTTTTTTTTCCAAGCTTCTCGGCATCAGTATATATAATAGTGGTGCGTTTTTAATGTGCTTCAGTATATAAATTATAGAAAGGTTTTCGATTGGGGTTTCGATTGGTGAGGAAAACCCGCTGCGAGCTATGGGAAAATTATCAATGGTTACTGTACCGTGACAATGCTCCTTCGCATAACACTGACTATACTCTAGAATTTTCGACAAGGTAAACAAAAAGCACACACACACATCTGTGATGCTATAACATCGTAGTTACCATTTTGTGATTTTGTTGTTGTTTATGAAAATAAAAACGAACAATATATATATATATATATATATATATATATATATATATATATATATATATATATATATATATATATATATATATATATATATATATATATATATATATAGTGACGGTATTGCCTCCCCTTCTTTGCAGTAGTGGTCCAACAGTGGCCAAAACTCAAAGAGTATCTAATATGGGCCTTCCAAGGTGTCTACTTTCGCACAATTTACTCTTGGCAGAGATGTAGATAGAAGGGTAACGCCACTTCTATCACAAAGGGAGTCTTCACAAGATATTCAGATAAGCGAAAATAATGCTGCTTTGGCTGAGCACGTTAATTCTACAGCCTGCCGACCACTTTTGTGAAGAATGAAGCAATGATTAGTTTTAGCTCGTTAAGCCCCCACCTGCAATTTACTCAGTGGAATTCTTATTAGTCTGGTATAGCTCTGTGTAGAGTGTGTGTAGTAAATTGACTGAAATAAACATGCAGTACATTTAAAAGGATTAAATCGAATTAAATCTGTAAAATTACACATAACAAAATTTAATAATCACTTATGTTTTAACAGTTTGAAAATAATTGAATAGGTTAGAAGAAAAGTTTCTTCGTTGATTGATAGTAGAGTCGATGAAAAAAGTTCACTTTAGCAGCGTATATTTTGCACTTAGCAGCCAATAGTAGTTTCTTCTCGCGCTGATGGGGTCTGTTTACACTGCTCACGCTCGTCGCTGGTCAAGGTCGGGTGTAGCTCGTTTCCCAGAAATGTCAAGGAGAGTCTACAAAGTTGGTCCCTCGTCTCAAAGCGTAGGCCACTTGTCCCTTCTTGTTCCAGAGATAGTACTTTCTGTTGGTACCACCAATAACTATGATAAAGAATGGAAACGAAACGCTCTCCTGAGTATTGCGTTTCCCAACACATACATATGTGTCCCCTTTCTTCTATTCTTCTTCTTTCTTCTTTGATCCTTAGCCGCCGACCGTCAAAGCAGTCAGTGGCCATCACGCCTGGTGGCGTCTTGTAGGGAAACAACAAATTGATTCCACCTTGCTCGGTTGGTGGCCATCCTTCGTACAGTGCTTCAACCCTGGTTCACCCCCTGCATCCCAGCCTCCATTTGCCCCCCGCCAAGCCGCTCCCGGTCGGCCTCTCTTTCGCCCTCCCTCTGGGGTCCATAGCATAGCTGTTCCTGCAATGGCATCGGGGTCTCCCCCGAGGATATGGCCAACCCAGCCCCAGCGTCCGCCAGCTACGATGGTGCGCAAGTCCTCCCGCCCGCTCCGAGCAAGCAGATCTTGGCCGGCGATGGCACCTTGCCAAAAAACTCGGAGAATCCCTCTTAGGCACGCTGTGCGAAAAGATGACAACCTCGACATCTCCCTCTCTGCAATTCCCCAGCACTCCGCACTACAGAGAAGCACACAGCTCTGATATAATCTTAATTCTGTCCTCACGCTGCACTGAGAGGACCCCCCAGATGCCGCTCTGACTAAAAAAGGCTGCTCCCGCTCTGCTAACTCTGCCGCCGATGTCCACCGTCTGGTGTCACCACACATCCCAGGCATGCCAAGGTGTCCGTCCGCCCCAGCCGCTTACCCCCTACTGACATGGGCCCAAGGTTGCCCACACCGAGCGCCATGACCTCTGACTTCTCTAGATCGATGTTCAAGCCCACCCGCTGGCTATACCCATTAAGTCTATCCGTTTTTTTTCCTGGACGTGTTGATGTGAATGTGCCAGTAGTGCAATGTCATCTGCATATTCCAGATCTTCCAATGTAGAAAATGCAGTCCATCCTACTCCTCCAGGACTGCCCTCCGCCGCCCGGCGCACCACCCAGTCCACGACTGTTAAAAATAGAGTGGTTGACAAGGGGCATCCCTGCGGCACTCCCGTCCCCACCCCAAAGGCCAGGCTGCTCTGCCCAACGCTACACGCAAAGTTGGCATAGAGGCTTTTTATGATAGACACTATGCAGCCCGGAACTCCACAAGCCCTCAGCACTTTCCATAAACTGTCCCCATGTACACTGTCAAAAGCCCCTTCAAAATCAACGAAACCAATGTACAGCTGTCCCTGCCACCCAGAGCACTGCTCTATAATGCTCCGGGGGGTAAATATACGAGCTACACATCCTCTGTTCTTTCTAAATCCTGCCCGTTCCTTCCTCAGCTCGTGGTCCACCGCTTTTGAAACTCTCTGTACAACCATCCTGCCCAGTACCTTGCTGGGAACCGAGAGAAGAGCGACTCCTCTCCAACCATTGCAGTCCGCAAGATTTCCCCCCCCCCCCCCGGGCAACCCGACAACCACCCCTCTGCTTTACCCTGCCGATGCGGTCCTCGCCTTCCAGACCTGCGCAAACAGTGGTTCTAATAGCTCCGCCGCCAGCTCAGGGTCCGTCCCAAATAGCTCCGCATCCAAGTCATAATGGCCAGGAGCCCCTCCATTCCCCAACCCCTTGACCGCTGCAATGACCTCTTCGCCTCGTGAAATGTCTGTATTAACATCTAGATCGCTTTCAGCCTCGGGAACATTCAATTGTGTCTCTGGTGGCCCCCTGCCCAGAGCCTCTCTGAAACGTTCTGCCCACCACGTTTCCCGTCCCTCCGCTGTCGCGATGAGACCTCCCTGCTTATCTCTTACTAATGTAATATTGTCTGCACCCCGTATTCCACTGATGACTCTAGTCATTTTGCACACTGTGCCCCGTCCATTTCTCAGCGCCGCCCCCTCCTCCCGCCCCGCAAGACCGTCCAGAAAACTCCCCCTGTTGGCTCGGGTTTGGAACCAAACTTCCCCGTCCAGCTGACTGCACCGTTCGCTATACAGTTGCTACAACCTGGGGACCTCGCCTCCGCTTTCCCTCCCCTCATTTCTCCTCTCATCATTATGGTGTTTAATGTTTCTGGTGCCATGCAGTCCCGCCCCCTCCCCTCCCGGAATCCCAAGCAGGATCCGCAGGTTTCCCTATATATTGTTGAAATGGTGCCGAATTTCTGGTCCACATCATCAGTCAATGTCTTTTCCTGACTTTTGGCAAATTTATATCGCCTCTTTACATCAGCCACAAAAGCTTCTCTGGTAAGGGGGGGGGGGGGGGGGGGGGGGGGGGGGGGGGGAGGGGGGGGGGGGGGGGGGGGGGTGGTCCTTAAATTTGCTGATGTCAAACCTTTTCTGTGTAGTTACAGTTGGTCCAGCCGTTCTGAGCCTCACTTTCAGCGTTGCTACTACTGAATGGTGATCACTTCCCACATCTGCACCACTTCCCACCTTCACATCCTGCAATGCATGTCTCCATCCACCATCAATCATGATGTGGTCCATCTGGTCTCTGTCCCGACCACCCGGCGACCCCCATGTCTACTTGTTAATCTCTCTGCGTGGGAAAAGCGTTCCTCCAATGTCGTGAATTCTGATTCACAACACGTCATTCATACCCAAACGGTACGTCATACTTTATAACAGTGTATCCTAGACGGACCAATGAAACGGCGTCTCTATTTGTTTGTTTACAATAAGTATTAGGCATTCAACATGGCCAGTCCAAATCTTTTTAACCCAGTTGGGTATGGAATTAAACTACAGCATTTTGAGCGAAGTACCGCCTGGAAGAGGTCAGTAATTTAATAATAGGACTGTTACTGTATAAGTATGTGTAAAGACTTCACGCGGCTCCTTCAAAAAGTATTATAATAACAGAGAAAGGTGAAATAGAATGCATCGAGACATTAGGCTAGTCGAAAATTTTGGTGTTTAGGCTACGCCTAGGATAAGATGGAAGTATAATATAAAAAGACAATTATCTAGAAAGATGACGACTAATCCAGAGCGTACTTTAAGCCTAAGATGAAGGAAATCGCTTCAGGAATAAGGAAGATATTTAAATTCCTAGTTTTCCATACACGCACATCTAGACAAATGTATGCCGATATTTGTGTATGCAACACACTTCAGCATAACTGCGTTCTGTGTCGTTCGGCCCTGACCTATATAAGGACTGGCCTACTTGTGAAAGCAGGCTACAAAATTTTCAAACTATAGAAAAGAGCGCCAGGCGGTCAGTCAAACTTCTATTGCCTTCTGCATCTGAGAGCAGAC
Source organism: Oreohelix idahoensis (assembly GCA_024509875.1). Lineage (NCBI taxonomy): Eukaryota > Metazoa > Mollusca > Gastropoda > Stylommatophora > Oreohelicidae > Oreohelix > Oreohelix idahoensis. The sequence continues at coordinate 64,028 of JAMPIV010020945.1, forward strand.
TGTATGACCATTAACAGCTCGACTGTATGTACTTGAGGGTAAGAAAGAATGTATATAAATATATATATATTTCTATTAATTAATCAAATTGTGCGTTAGGAAGTGTAGATGTGTTTTAAACCAATGTGTAATTTCTGGAGACAAAACCAAGCCTGTGTATATTCAAATAATTTGAGAATGGCAGCGGAAAGTGTGTTCATAGTTTTAGAAAAGCAATTAAAGAATTATTTCTTGAAGGAATGGGACACACACCAGGAACAAAGGAAAGGATGAAAGGAATTGTATTACTGCATTGTTTAAGATATCACATAGTATTTTCCACAGAACCTAATAACTGTATGGAGGCGAATCATGGATAGATAGTTTTAACCAAGGATTTGGAGAAAGATTATATTCATAGTGACCTGGATTGTGTTATTACTGATTTATTATGCCCTGTGCGTCTACTTGCACTCTGTCTGAAACTGTCTCTCATCCCCTACATCTGTGCTAGAGAGATAGAAATGGACAATACAGTGGTTAACAATTGTATTTCAGGTTACGTCCTGTAACTAAACGTACACCTTAACGAGCCAGCCACAACTTATAGGAGCTAGTGGTGCGAGAGCCCTTTAAAATCGAGAGGGACAGCCACACAGTACTTACTGCCTAGAAAAATCTCATGTGATGTTTCTATCCAGAACAGAAGTGTGACAGGCTACAAAACCAAGAAATGAAGCTAAGTAGCCACACAAGGCTACTGTCCAGTGTACAACAGATATACCACAATTAATACGTCACCTAAGACAGTAGAAAATGATGATAATTCAGTGCATTTAGATAGGCAAATTCATATTCAATAATTGAAAGTAATTCAGAAACTGTGAGGAACTTTTATTGCTCCTAAAATAAAGACAGTCTACAACCAGAGTGAGTTCAGCCAAGAGAAAAGAACTTTCTCACAAATTTAAAGACTGTAGATAATTTTGAACATTTTACAAGTGATTTTATTCATTTTATGTCGTAATCAAATTTTGAGTTCAGTGAAAGATTTTCACAAAGAAAAGAAAAACTTGTATAACATAAATTGTAAATATTTGCCAACAGACTTACTTGGATTATTTAAGTTAAGTTACAGTTCTTGTTGGTAAATAATTTAGTTTAATACCCCTAGCAGAGCTTAACATTATAAATACAGGAGGATCTGGAAAGGGGCATTTAGGAACCTAGGGTAATAAACTATCATCATACCTAGGAACTTATACAGCTTGATCTTACCTTTGATGTCTATACACCCTTACTCTTTTCAGAGAAGGCGGTATTGCTTATAAAACCAGTCCCTTATCTGGCACTATCCTGGTATCACCTGATACAACTTTGTGTCCAGGATATCTTATATTTCAAACAAATAATGACATCCTCTCGTGACATCCAATGACCAGGTTGCCAATGCCACAGAAACGTATTAACCTATCCCCACTTTCGTCCGCCGCTCCGCCGCCGCACCTCCCCATTACTCTTTCACCATATGCACTTCTTCTATTCTACCATCCAATTTATCTCAGAATTTACCCTCGATGAGAATTAATTTTAATCCCTCGGGATAAAACTTTTTTTACATTTAAACTGGGTAGTTTTACATTTAAATGAAAAGGTTAATAGCTAAGATAGAATATGTTTATATTTACATTCCCCTGATTGAAAAGTGTTCACAATATAAATGGAATATGTTTTCATTTATGTTTACACTGATTTGAAAAGTTTGAAACTTCCATTAATTTTAAAGTGCATATGTTAACATCGGCATTTACACTGGTTTGAAACTGTAAGTATTATAATTAGAATGTACATCATTTCTTTCATCTTTCCCTCCCTGCTCCATATGGAACCTGCGACTCTTTATGCGTTTAGTTCTCTTTAAGAAACTAGCAATAAAGCAATCACCAGCCCTTGGCAGTTGTGGTTCATGACATCATCACTCTATACGTTGAGGTTGCCAGCCTCAAATAACCTGGATATCCACTAGCGATTTTCACATATTAATATTCACATGGTAATATATATATATGTGTGTGTGTGTGTGTGTGTGTGTGTGTATGTGTGTGAGTTCACATGTTAGTAATATAAAATGTAAAATGACAACTTACGCCAATCCTGGCTCAGATTTTTTTGCTCAGATGGATAAAAGAGACTTGAATCGGCCTCTTACACGCGTGTGGCGTGTCGTTTCTTTAATAAGATAATTCCCTCTATGACTCCGTGTGTTTTCAGTTTCCTCAGTTCCGGTTTCCTTATTTAAATGATAGAGATGCCCTGTGCTGTTTTTGTAAGTCCGTCAAGATTCTCCAACAGAAGGTCCTGCCTGGTGAAAGGAATTCTGAATTCTAACTCTGGTAAGGTCTGTTGTCGCCGTGGCAAGCGTGGATCTCACAGTAAATTTTCATAGTGAAAAAGACTGCGAAAATGGTCAGGTCATATTCCCTGTCTTCCCACGCATGTGTTTGTTACGAAGCTAAGTAAAAACCAATCGTTTTCAAACATGCATGTCCCGTGGGGAATTCAAAATATTTCCGACATGAGAAAATTTTGAACATGATGTAAAGATCACGTTTCCCATATATGGCAATCGTGACATTCAAATATTCTCGTCAATGATTACATATAACTTCTTACATCTACCAGGAAATATTACACCTTTTCCGCTCAGGTGTGTCTGTCATCCCACCAGGTCGATACTTGACCGGCGCTCCTTATGCAACACAAACTCCTGTTTGACCATCTGTGCTGTGTCTTATCACGACAATAATTAGTCGGTCACACGAGCCATGTCAGCGCTAAGTAGACTCGCTTGGCCATTTATGTGCGAAAACAGTCGCACCCTTGTGGTACAATAGGATTTATGTCGGTCATCCTTGCATCACCGTCTAATCTATCCGCAGAGATAGACAGGTAAACACACAGACATGACGACTATCCCTGAGAGGCGTGTAAAAATATTTAAAAATGAGAAAATATCTGCTACCCATAGCAGAGAAAGAAAGAAAGTGCGGCAATTGAAAGCACGCAATAAACATCAGTACAAAAATGTAACTGATACCATCGTAGTGAAAGCGAGATCGGAAAGAGGTCGCCCCAAAAATCCATCTTGTGGCACATATATATATATATATATATATATATATATATATATATATATATATATATATATATATATATATATATATATATATCTATATTTATTTATATATATATATATATATATATATATATATATATATATATATATATATATATATAGTAGTTGTAGTAGTAGTTAGTAGTAGTAGTAGAAGAATTAGTAGTAGTAGTAGTTGTAGTAGTAGTTAGTAGTAGTAGGTAGTAGTAGTTGTTGTAGTAGTAGTTAGTAGAAGAAGTAATAGTAGTTGTAGTAGTAGTAGAAGAAGTAGTAGTAGTAGTTGTTGTTGTAGTTAGTAGTAGTAGTAGAAGACGTAGTAGTAGTTAGTAGTAGTAGTAGAAGAAGTAGTAGTAGTTGTAGTAGTAGTAGTTAGTAGTAGAAGAAGTAGTAGTTGTTGTAGTAGTAGTTTGTAGTAGTAGTAGAAGAAGTAGTAGTAGTTGTTGTAGTAGTAGTTGTAGTAAAAAAAAGGTAAAGGACCCATTGAGGCATATTGGGAATATGGTGTTAGGCCCATATTTTCTTGACCATCGGCACACTAGGGGTGATGTGGTCAGCATCACGCCGGAGTAGTTGTAGTAGTAGTAGCAATAGTAGTAGTAATGGTAGTAGTAGAAGAAGAAGTAGTAGTAGTAGTTGTAGTAGTAGTAGTAGTAGCAAGAGTAGTAGTATTAGTAGTAGTAGAAGAAGAAGTAGTAGTAGTAGTTGTAGTAGTAGTAGTAGTAAGAGTAGTAGTATTAGTAGTAGTAGAAGAAGTAGTAGTAGTAGTTGTAGTAGTAGTAGTAGCAAGAGTAGTAGTATTAGTAGTAGAAGAAGAAGTAGTAGTAGTTGTTGTAGTAGTAGTAGTAGCAATAGTAGTAGTATTAGTAGTAGTAGTAGAAGAAGAAGTAGTAGTAGTAGTTGTAGTAGTAGTAGTAGCAAGAGTAGTAGTATTAGTAGTAGTAGTAGTAGTAGTAGAAGAAGTAGTAGTAGTAGTTGTTGTAGTAGTAGTAGTAGCAAGAGTAGTAGTATTAGTAGTAGTAGAAGAAGAAGTAGTAGTAGTAGTAGTTGTAGTAGTAGTAGTAGCAAGAGTAGTAGTATTAGTAGTAGTAGAAGAAGAAGTAGTAGTAGTAGTTGTAGTAGTAGTAGTAGCAAGAGTAGTAGTATTAGTAGTAGTAGAAGAAGAAGTAGTAGTAGTAGTTGTAGTAGTAGTAGTAGCAAGAGTAGTAGTATTAGTAGTAGTAGTAGTAGTAGTAGAAGAAGTAGTAGTAGTAGTTGTTGTAGTAGTAGTAGTAGCAAGAGTAGTAGTATTAGTAGTAGTAGAAGAAGAAGTAGTAGTAGTTGTTGTAGTAGTAGTAGTAGCAAGAGTAGTAGTATTAGTAGTAGTAGAAGAAGTAGTAGTAGTTGTAGTAGTAGTAGTAGCAAGAGTAGTAGTATTAGTAGTAGTAGAAGAAGAAGTAGTAGTAGTAGTTGTAGTAGTAGTAGTAGTAGCAAGAGTAGTAGTATTAGTAGTAGTAGAAGAAGAAGTAGTAGTAGTAGTTGTAGTAGTAGTAGTAGCAAGAGTAGTAGTAGTATTAGTAGTAGTAGAAGAAGAAGTAGTAGTAGTTGTTGTAGTAGTAGTAGTAGCAAGAGTAGTAGTATTAGTAGTAGTAGAAGAAGAAGTAGTAGTAGTTGTAGTAGTAGTAGTAGTAGCGAGAGTAGTAGTATTAGTAGTAGTAGAAGAAGAAGTAGTAGTAGTTGTTGTAGTAGTAGTAGTAGTAGCAAGAGTAGTAGTATTAGTAGTAGTAGAAGAAGAAGTAGTAGTAGTAGTTGTAGTAGTAGTAGTAGCAAGAGTAGTAGTATTAGTAGTAGTAGAAGAAGAAGTAGTAGTAGTTGTTGTAGTAGTAGTAGTAGTAGCAAGAGTAGTAGTATTAGTAGTAGTAGAAGAAGAAGTAGTAGTAGTTGTTGTAGTAGTAGTAGTAGCAAGAGTAGTAGTAGTAGTAGTAGTAGAAGAAGTAGTAGTAGTAGTAGTAGTAGTTGTAGTAGTAGTAGTAGCAAGAGTAGTAGTATTAGTAGTAGTAGAAGAAGTAGTAGTAGTTGTTGTTGTAGTAGTAGTAGCAAGAGTAGTAGTATTAGTAGTAGTAGAAGAAGAAGTAGTAGTAGTAGTTGTAGTAGTAGTAGTAGCAAGAGTAGTAGTATTAGTAGTAGTAGAAGAAGAAGTAGTAGTAGTAGTTGTAGTAGTAGTAGTAGCAAGAGTAGTAGTATTAGTAGTAGTAGAAGAAGAAGTAGTAGTAGTTGTTGTAGTAGTAGTAGTAGCAAGAGTAGTAGTATTAGTAGTAGTAGAAGAAGAAGTAGTAGTAGTAGTTGTAGTAGTAGTAGTAGTAGCAAGAGTAGTAGTATTAGTAGTAGTAGAAGAAGAAGTAGTAGTAGTAGTTGTAGTAGTAGTAGTAGCAAGAGTAGTAGTATTAGTAGTAGTAGAAGAAGAAGTAGTAGTAGTTGTTGTTGTAGTAGAAGTAGCAAGAGTAGTAGTAGTAGTAGGAGTAGCAGCAGCAGCAGTAGTAGTAGAAGTAGTAGCAGCAGTAGTAGTAGAAGTAGTAGTAGTAATAGTAGTAGTAGTAGTAGAGATAAAGAAAAAATAAGATTACTGCTCCCTCAAGCATGCCATAAAAAGTGACTAATGTGAGGTTGCCCACGGGGCATACATTCTCATCCTGTACGAAAAATAACTGCTACAAAATCCATCCCTGCAAGGGGCACATGAATGCCTTTGGTAAGGCTCTCCGTAAGAGGGGCAGCTGCGGAGGTGACTGCATAGATTTAAAAAGGTAAATGATGATGTTAAATGATGGATGCTTGCATTACTAGCGCTTTGTCTGTTTTTTTTTTTTTTTAAATTGTATACGCATGCAATGTGGTTATTGGCTCTATAATATACCTTTTTCCCTTCTTACGTACTTAAGTCATATGATTCACATAACTGAAGTATCTGCTGGTACGAGAATTATCTTTGCAGTAGGTAATTAATCCAAACACCTAGCCTTATACGTCAATTGCGTAAATAAATAACAACAGGACCCTAATTGTTATAATAGGGATAGGTAACTATTCACATAAACAAAGCATGGCCAAATCTAATACGCAAAGATAAGCTAGCCTAGATAAAAATGCTAACCTCGCCAAATCAGCCACGTATGTCTCTTAAAATGTATGCAAGCAATGTTTTACCAACGAAGTATCCCCACGGCCACGCTTGCCTTAATGCAAGCAATAAAAATAATGTAACTAAAGTTTTCTAAATCCCATTGTTGATTTTAGGACGATGTGTCGTCATAGTTTCCGAACTACTCTATACGTAACCAAAACGTTATACGTACCGTACTGTCCTACTAGTTATCATTGATACATGCGCATGTGAACCATTCAGGTAGACATCTTTTAACAGTCGAATTCAATCTTATTGACAAACTGCCTCAGAGGGAGAGAATTCAAAGTGGACAAGAATTGGTCAATATTGGCTGACAAGACGGACAGGAAGCAACCTCCCACTTTTACTATAAGGAAATGCAGGATGAAAGAGAAAATGCTATACAGTATATATATATAACTTTCCTGGTTTTCCCCTCCTGTATGAATCAGTGGCAGGGCTGAGTAAGTTTTAAAAAAAGAGGCAGGATATTTTGTTTCTATGCATTCTTAAGCCTAACTGCGCAAGAAGTTTTAACTGTAGAAAGTCACGAAAGACGTCTGATGTAAGATGTTGGGGAATGAGACATTTTATCCAGATACTGCAGCACAGATCTTTACAGTGCTTCTGGGGAAAATACTGTAATTAGTGTAATAAAAGGTATGTGTGGTTGAATTATTTTTTGTGCCTTTCACTTTCTGAAACGTTGAATAACGTACGGACGGACCGGGGGGGGGGGGGGGGGGGGGGGGGGGGGGGGGGGGGGGGGGTTTATTAAAAGGAAGAGTGGTCATTGCTCCTTTCTTCTGTACTGTTTTCCTACACCAGTAACTTTAGTAAGAGCAGTTTACCTCTGAGCATCTGTCATGGTCTGCGAAGACGGCGAGGCAGCTGAACACTTTCCTTCCTACTAAGATGTAGACTCCTCCAGTCATAACTGACTATAGGGATGATGCATCCTGGAAGCCAGTGCTTCGTTTTTCTGGTGTTCTATTCGACGTATTTTTCCTTGTCTCTTCTGCTTGTTATAGGAGCTTCTCTTCGCCCAGTCTCAGGCGACGTGAAAGGCAGCTTTGTCCTCCCAAGATGCTGGATTTATGTCCAGCGCCTTCATGTTTTTTCTTCCAAACATCGTTGAACTTTCAATATGGTCACTCGGCTGTTCTTTTGTCATCTGCCACCTGTCCTTAGAAAATAGCTTTGAGGATGCGACCATCGTCCATGCGGTGGACATCGCCAAGCCAGCGTAATCTGCGCTGTCTAAACATGCATGCATGCTTTGAAGTCCAGCGCTCGAGAGCACATCAACATTTGCTGCTCTGTCCTTCCATGAAATACCAGTGATGTAGCTTAGACAACGTACACTGTAGGTATTGAGCCGTTTTTTCTTCCTTGGCATAAGCTGTTCATGTATCACTGCCATATAAAAGCGTGCTGGTGACGCAGGCATCATATACCACAGCTTTGGTCTTCGTTGTGAGTTTGGGGTTTCCCAAGACGCGCATTGTAAGGCATATTGGACTGTTCCTTCGATGTCTTCATGGAATGACGTAATCCAGCAATTTAGTGGTGCAGCATGTTTTTAATAGGATTTCGAAAAATCCATTCCTATTAACCAGGTCAAATGTTTTTTGAGGTCAAGAAGGTAATGTATACAGGTTTTTTTCTGCTCCCATGAAGCTAACGGAAGGAAAATATCATGTCTAGTATTGATCTGCCACATTGTGACCCTGGATATATGTGCTCAGCAAGTTTATGTAGTCGCACCAAGATGACTACGACGAATACCTTACTATTAATACTACATCAAGGAATGTTTCTATAGTTGTTGAAATCTGTCACGAGATGGATTTGGGGCGACCCCTTCTCGATCTCTCTTTCACTCGGCAGTACTCATTTTAAATTGTTGTACTGACTACTTGCGTGCTTTTCCATGGTCAGCACTTCTTTCTTTCTCTGCTATGTAGCAGATATTTTGTATTTTCATTCTTACACTCCTTTTATTAATAATTCGTCTTGTCTGTTTACCTGCCCATCCCTGCTGAGATAGTAGACAAATGATGCCATATTGAAACGGCAGTCATGTTGGTAAATTATCGTGTACCAAACCTTGGCCGCGACAGATTAACACTAAAATCGCCCCAGCATATTTGTTTAAGCGCTGATAAGGCAAGGGTGAGTCTGTTGCCAAGGTGGTAAAGAGACGGGTTTTGCGTGCTCAAGCGAGAGATAACAAGATTACTCGTCTGTGAGACACCTTATGGACAGACATAAATGACATAATCGTTTCCTGTCCGACTATCACGAATACATTATTTTATACGAAAGGAGTAAGTTGTTACATCTGACACTCATTGGCGTATGAGGTTACAGATGTATTGGTGAGTTTGCTGCCAGAAAATCGGCTGTTTTATTACCATATATGGGAGAGGTGACCTCTGCATCATGCACAGAAATTTTCCATGTTGGAAATAATTTTAAATTTCCCCACACGACACGCATGTTTGAAAGCGATTGGCGCTTTCTTAGAATCGTAACAACCCAAATGCGGGGGCAGACTTGCAATATAATCTGACAATTTTTGCAAGTCTAGTTCACTGTGAGAAATCGCTTGCCAAAGACTAGAACCAGACCTCGCCAGAAGTTAGAATTCAGAATCCCATTTATCAGACCGGACTTTTATTGGAGTATTTTGGAAGGACTTACACAGCCCAGGAAAAACTCTACCATTTTAATAAGGAACCGGAATCTGAGGAAACTGAAACACACGGAGTCATAGTGGGAACGTATTGCTAAATTAACGACCCCAAAGAACACGTGTAAGAGGCAAAGTCAAGTGCCTTTATTCATTTGAGCAAAAAGTCTGTAATCCGGGATTGGCGTAAGTTGTGTATTTTACATTTTATATTTTTTTTATTACTAACATGTAAACTTCTTCTTCTTCTTCTTTGGTCCAAAAAAGTATGTATATGTGCTTCATTGACTATAAGAAGCCTTTTGACAGAATCCATCATGAGAAAATAATTAAATGCCTCAAAGACATAGGTATTGATGGAAAAGATATAAGAATACTCAGTAATCTTTATTGTGAGCAAACTGCCACAGTAAGATCGGGAAGGAATTATTCACCATACATAGACATAAAAAGAGGTGTCAGACAAGGTTGTGTGCTGTCCCCCTGCCTATTTAATTTATACACCGAAAAAATTTTCAAACAGATACAGGAAATACCAGGACTGAACATCAGTGGAAGATCAATAAACAACCTTAGATATGCAGATGGTACCGTGTTGTTAGCTGAAAGCGAACATGAGTTACAAGAACTAGTGAAGCAAGTGAACAGTATAAGTCATGAATATGGACTCGACATTAATATTGAGAAAACTAAAACTATGATAATTAGCAAAACAGACGATAAACCCACATTAAAGATAAGCGTAAATGGGAAAATCCTGGAACAAGTCAAGAGCTACGTATATCTTGGTCATATAATAACAGAAGATGGCAGATGTGAAACAGAAATCAAGAAGAGAATAGGAATGGCCAAAGCTACATTCAACAACATGAAACATATACTGACATCCAAACAGTTATCTCATAAATTAAAACTGAGAATCATAAAGTGTTATATATATTCTGCATTTCTGTATGGTGCAGAAACATGGACGATGAATAAGCATTTGGAAGAAAGAATTGAGGCTCTTGAAATGTGGATATATAGAAGAATGGGGCGTATCTCATGGAAAGAGATGAAACAAATAAGGAGGTCCTAGAAAATCTAGGTATGAAAAGAGAACTAATGAGAGAGGTCAAAGTTCGGCAGCTAAAATACTTTGGCCACATAAAAAGGCATAACACCTTGCAGAAGACCATAACAGAAGGGAGAGTTGAAGGCAAACGTGCAAGGGGAAGACAGCGCTATAAGTGGGAAGATAACATCAAGAGATGGACGGGAAAGAGTCTATCAGAGTGTACCACCAAGACAAGAGACAGAAGACGTTGGAGATCCATTACAGCCAACCTTCGTTGTGGAGATGGCAACTGATGATGATGATCTTCTTCTTTGATCCTTAGCCGCCTACCGTCAAAGCAGTCAGTGGCCATCACGCCAGGTGGCGTCTTGTAGGGCAACAACAAATTGATTCCACTTTGCTCGGTCGGTGGCCATCCTTCGTACAGTGCCCCAACTCTGGTTCATTCTTTGCATCTCAGCCTCCACAGTCCTCCGCCAAATTGTTTTTGGTCGGCCTCTCTTTCGTTTTCATTCAGGGGTCCATAGCATAGCTGTTCTTATGATGGCATCGGGGTCTCTTCTGAGGACATGGCCAACCCAGCTCCAGCGTCTGCCAGCTATGATGGTGTGCATGTCCTCTTGCTTGCTCCGAGTAAGCAGATCTTAGTTGGTGATGGTATTCGGCCAAAAAATTAGGAGAATTTTTCTTAGGCATGTTGTGTGAAAAAAGGACAATTTCGACATTTCCTTCTCTGTAACTCTCCAGCATTCCGCACCATAGAGAAGCACAGAAAGCACACAGCTCTGATATAATCTTAATTTTGTGCTTGTGCTGTATTGGGAGGACTTCCAGATGTTGTTTAGGCTAAAGAAGGCTGTTCTTGCCTTATTCATTCTGATGTTGATGTCTTTGCCTGCCCCGCCGTCTGGTGTTACTATGTACTTCACAGGTATGTGAAGGTGTCTGTCTGTTCCAGTTGCTGATTCCTTACTGATATGGGCTCAGGGTTGCTCACATTGAGCGTCATGACCTCTGTCTTCTTTAGATTGATGTTATAGCTGACCTGCTGGCTATACTTATTAAGTCTATCCGTTAGTCGTAAATTTAGATAGGTTTGAAAATTATTTATGGTCCCGCCTGAGTAGAGTGGATGGTGATAAGAACGTGAGAAGTAAAGGTGTGAGAATAGATTTCATGAGTGAATAGTTTAAGGAGAAGATATGTCTCTGGAATGAGAAGTTTTTCTAGTCCAGCCTATCTATACGACTATAATTTAGTACAAGACAATCTCATACCTCCCTATATATGTAAATATAAGTTTAACTACACACACACACACACACACTACGCTATGTGGCAACAAGACACACAAACGTGAAAAACTATGGTAAATTGGGTATGGGTCTGACCAACACACAAAGGTAAGTTCTTTTGTTGTTTATTATCATTAAACTTTACAACATCGAATATCTAAAGAAAGATCAAATAAAATCAGAATTTCATACATAGAAAAATAACAGAATACATGTGCCCTCACCCTTATTGAGAAAAGAGCCCAACAAGTTAATAACCCCAAAGGTCAAATGTTAGCACTATGTTACAGAATAGACAGTAAAGAAAAGAACAAAGTTCCTACTAAATGCTATCCATTAAAGTAAATAATATTTAAGCAGAATCCAGATAATACAATTTTCATGTAACAAAGAAAATATTCACTCTCTCTCTCTGTCATACGGTTCCACTGCCTGCACAGCTGCAGACTGTTTCCAGGACCACCACGTGGAGGTGGAGTGCGGTCTTGACCAGCTCTGGTTCGCTGGTCCTGACGCAGGCAGTCAAGCTATGAGTCGCTGACTGCGGTCTCTATTGCTGCGTCTTGAGGTCCCTCTTGGACATACAATCCCTGAATATATAATTTCCAGTGTTTTTATCTTCCAAATTGGCCCCAGTCTTTCCTCTAATAATTAAATTTTATAAGGGGACGCCTAATTTGGTGGTTGATTCCTGGATAGACAAATGTCACCTCGAATAGTTAATGTAGAAAAAAAAACCCCGAGATCTTGTGTTCACAGTAAACGGTAGAAAATACTTCCAGTATAGGGAAACATCTGGTTGCTAAAAAATGTTACTTGTGATAATGATGGTAAATTGTATCAGCTGGCTCTGTGGTGATTGCCGATTTTGAAACAGCGTAACTTGCTGGATAAATCCGCTGATACGACTGTCAAATGTCAGATAGTAATGTTATTTGTGTTACGCCACAGTGGGCTGATAAAAATTGTACAAATATCTGGGTATTGATAAGTCCAGTTAAATTTACTATTAAAAATATTAATTTGTTTCTTTGGCCAATCCTGTTCACAACTGAACTTGGGGACGCGTAAGCCAAGAAGAAGACAACATTAACCAATCAGTAAATGAAGAAAAAGAACCAAATTAGACCGCTGGTCGCCCTTTGATCAGGTCTGTGAGGAATACAGAACATTTATGAAAAAAATGCTACTAATATATATAGCTACATATATGTACACGGAAGGGGACAAGAAGATCTCTTATCTTCTCCGTCAGTCCTGATTAAAGTTAAAAGGCACACGGTGTCTTTAGCCTATCCTATCGCGCGTCGCTTAGCGGGTGCATGTTTGGTTGAGGTATGCAGCCTTTCCAATCCTGCCCCGGTCAACGACCAGCGTACAATGTCAATTATTATTTAATTATCCATACGCGCACTTAACAAATATCGCCTGTCATTAATAACTATTAGATTGTAGGCGTCTGTGGGTCGTCGTATGGTATAAATAACAGTCACTTACTAAAATTACACAAAATGGAATAAACGTGAATTCTTTTCTGTCACTTATCAGTCGCGCCTAGTGTCTTAATTAGTCAACTAAACGTCTCTTCTTATGTGAGAAAGCGGCTGATGGAATTACATTAAACTACACAACTGGTAAGAAATAGCTACGCGTTATTTATTTCACTAGTTCTAACAGCTAGAAAGTCACAGTGAATTTAAAATGATAAAACTTAGCACATTAAATCACGTAAATGCTAATTTCTATTACCACAAATCAGAATGGCAATCCCCACGAAATGCTATTAACACATCTACCACAATGGTTCTAGACTACGTGTTTAGACTATCCAAAATTCTGAGCGACAACTGATCACGGGTTTAAGGAACCACAGTGTATATATATATTATTGTCTCTCTGATCTATAGATGACGTTACTTTTCACACCATAGTGCATAGCAGAAAATCAGGAGACTACGTTTTCCCAGATAAAAGGTTTTCACGGTCGCGCTGTCGGCGTTGCTAATCGACAACAGAGACTTGGAACCGTGTAACGGGTTTCCTCGTATATTTAGCCAGTTTCTGGAGATCAAAGGTTTACCTCCCCCTGTATGTAGGAACATCAAAGGGTCCTCCGGGAAAATATTTTTGCCCGAGCGACTCAATTCAAAAGGTCCGGTGTTATTCCACGTGCGTCTGTCTGATATCCGATGATTGACAGATCAGCTTGCGTTAGAAACTCAGGTAAATAGACCAGATTCGCTCCCTGTTATGACTGGCAGGTCGCGGAAGTTGGTAAACTTTCCGTTTGTTTACGTTCAAGAAAAGAGGCGCGGATTGAAAATGAGTAAACGCAGGCATAAAAATGCTTGACTTTTACTAGCAAATCATAGAACGCTAACGGGATCACGAAAGACTGTCAGATACTGTAGGCTATATTTCCATTATACGCCACACCGTTTTTTTCCTGGATGTATTGATGTGAATGTGCTAGTAGTGCAATGTCATCTGCATATTCCAGATCTTCCAATGTAGAAAATTTAGTCCATCTTATTCCTCTTGGACTGCCCTCTGTTGTCTGGCGCATCACCCAGTCTATGACTGTTAAAAATAGAGTGGTTGATAAGGGGCATCCCTGTCGTACTCCTGTCTTCACCTCAAAGGTTAGGTTGCTCTGCCCAACGCTACACGTAAAGTTGGCATAGAGGCTTAACATGTAAACTAATATGTTGATATTGCCATGTGAATATTAATGTGAAAATCGCTTGTCATTTTAGGCTGGCAACCTCAGCGTATAGAATGATGATTTCATGAACCACCACTGCAAGGGCTGGTGACTGCTTTATTGCTAGTTTCTTAAAGAGAACTAAAAGCATAAGTAGTCTCAAGTTCCATATGGAGCAGGGAGGGAAAGATGAAAGAAATGATGTACATTCTAAGTTAAATATTTACATTTCCAAATGTGACGATATTCTCAATACAATAGCTAAATTAGATAATATTCTAGTGCATAAAGTCAAAAATAAGATAGAAAATAAAAATTGAGTCCAGCGTAGTATTCTCCTACGCCCGCCCGCATGTCGATTTTGATAAACCTAATAGCCGAATGAAAGATACTGTCTTTTCGAAAAATTCGTCCTTCAGATTAAATGTAACACTTTTGCAAGGTCAAGTCGGATTGCCAAGACGAAAGTGAAAGAATAAAAGAATAAAAGAGGGGAGGGATGGAAAGACAGAACCTAGGGAACGCCGTCTCGCGTTGATTTAAAAAAAAAGCCAACTAGAGCAACATAGCCTTGGGCACGTTTCAAATTACGATACAAAACATAAAAACAAATATGGAATTATGAACCAAAATACATAGGGCCATAAAAATTATATATTCGGATGCCTTATGATGTCCTGAGCAATAATATGGTGTCAGTTACCCACTAGTACAAAAAATAACCAAAATAATGGCAATAATATTATGTATGATAAGACGGACTGACGAGAAAAAAGATCACGCCTGCTTAATTTTTTCATAACATATTTTGAAAAAGAAGCTTTGGGTAAATAGGACTAAAAGGTACTAAGATTTCGATTGGCTGTAGTTTAAAGGAAGGCGAGAGGGGATTGGCTAACCTAACACTAAAAATATACTTGTAGTAGTAAACGTAGTATTTTGGGAATTGTTTTTTTAAAAGTTCGATTTAAAATTCATAGTCGTCTGCTTCTATTGGCCAGCTTAGTTGATATTGAGGAAAAATTGTTAGGCTAGGACGCCATTTCTTTAAAAAATCTTGCCGCGAGACGATGAGATCAGAAGTGTAATTCTAAATACAAATATTATAAACTTCTGGACAGGGCAGTGATAACTTGGGCCAGATCTGCCAGACATCGTTACTTGTGTGTAATATTCATTGAAATTGTGGTAAGATTGAATTTATTAACCCTTTTATTTAAAATAAAGTTTGAATGTGAGATACTAACATACGACTGTAAGTAAGTGAGTCGATGGCAGACTTAGGCAAAGCCTAGAGATTGATCCATCATATGATAGCCTATCAGAGAGGTGTAGAACTACAAAATTATATATGATTGTCATCAAGGAGCATAACACCTATATTTTATACATATACCAGTATTATCATATTTAGAAAACTACACCTACACACTTTTATTATATTAATACTTGTATTATGGACAGAAGATCCATTGTATAAATTGATTATTGTAAATAATTCCATTGATTTCACTTTTGATTGTCAATCCTGATTCAAACAAAATAGAGTCAGGATAATACATTGAAAAACATTATTAACGTTACACAAAATTCAACCACTGACTTACTTAAGATAGTCTTTTAAAGTGTAGTGTGTATGATTGTTGTAGTACTGTTGTGTTGTGTGGATAATAAAATACTTGTGTATATGTTTAGTTGGTTAATGCAACATTACACTACTTATACATAACCCTAGACACCAAACGTAGTCATCATCATCATACATTCTAGTCAAAGAATAAGTCTGAGTGAGATCATAAAGGTGGTAGCAGAAAGGTACCCTGTAACTTACCATAATATTTATTATATTCAGGGACCTTCACAGCTGACCTCATTCAGTACACTAAGAGTACATAACAACAACATTTCTTAACATCAAATCCACCACACCAAACCGGTGTAAATGTCTATCTAAACATATTCGCTTTAAAATTAATGAAACTTTCAAACTGCTCAACAAGTGTAGATATAAATGAAAACATATTCAATTTATA
Organism: Oreohelix idahoensis; assembly: GCA_024509875.1. Classification (NCBI taxonomy): domain Eukaryota; kingdom Metazoa; phylum Mollusca; class Gastropoda; order Stylommatophora; family Oreohelicidae; genus Oreohelix; species Oreohelix idahoensis. The sequence continues at coordinate 80,105 of JAMPIV010020945.1, forward strand.
TTGTTAACACTTTTCAATCAGTGGAGATGTAAATGTAAACATATTCTATCTGTATTATTAACCGTTTCATTTAAATGTAAAATAAAGATAACGCTATTCAATTTAAATGTAAAGAAAGTTTTCTCTCGAAGGATTAAGTTTATTCTCATCGAGGGTAAATTCTGAGGTAGATGGGGTGGTGGAATAGAGAGAAGGGGACACATAAGTATGTGTCGGGAAACGCAGTACTCAAGAGAGCGTTTCGTTTCTATTCTTTTACCATAGTTGTTGGTGGTACCAGTTGAGGGTACTTTCTCTGGAACAAGAAGGGAACAGTGGCCTGAGCTTTAAGACGAGGGACCAACTTCGTAGACACTCTCTGACATTTCTGGGAATGTAATGCGCCCTAACAACTTTGACCAGCGACGAGCGTGATCAGTCTACCAAGAACCAAACCATCAGCGGGAGCAGAACCTGTCATTGGCAGATACGTTAAACACTAAAGCTGCCACGTGAACTCCTTTATAAACTTTCATCTCATCAGAACAGTGATGACAACTTTCTGTTAAATCATTATTCAAATTTTCTAAAACCTTGTTAACCCTAAATGATTATTAAATTTGTTATTTGTAATTATACAAATTTAACTTCGATTTAATCATTTTAAATGTGCTGCATGTTTGTCTCAGTCAATTTACTAAATACACTCTAAACAGAGCTATACCTTAATAATAAGAATTCCACTGAGTAAATCAGGGTGGGGGCTTGACGAGCTGAAATTAATAATTGCTTAATTCTTCATAAAAGGCGGCGGACCGATATAAAGTTAACAATTGCCCTGCCAATGCGGCATTGTTCTTGACTTCGGAAATATCTTATGGAAACACCCTTGGGATAGAAGCGTCATTATCCTTCTATCTACCACTCTGCCAAGAGTAATCTTGTGCGAAGGTAGACACCTTTGAAGGCCCATATTAGATACTCTTGAGTTTTGGCCACTGTTGGGCCACTACTGCAAAGCAGGGGAGGCAATCCGTGACAAAATCTATCTATAGTAGTAAGTACTACACAGTATAATATCTAGAAATATTAAAAATAAGTAAGTCCACTCTCAAAACATGGCGGGAAATAATTACGTTGTGCTTCTTCCGCTGCATGCCCTGATGACGGCACTAAATTCTCCTGTGGTCATTTCATTCATGTCATTTTGCTTCAGAAATACGCAAACACGGAACACAGTGGCACGAAAGCATAGAAGCTTCATCTATGATAAGCAGTAAGACTTCACTGGCTATATATATATATATATATATATATATATATATATATATATATATATATATTAATTATATATATATATATATATATATATATATCTTCTTCTTCTTCCGTCCTTAGCCATCGACCGACCAAGCAGTCTGTGGCCATTACGCCTTGTGGCGTCTTAGGGCAACAAGAAATTATCCGTTGTTCCGTTACGCCGGCGTTTATTGGTACAACAGAATGTTAATTGTTGTTTCCGTAATCAATGTGATTAGCAAGCGGATGATCAGTCCGCTGTGATATATATATATATATATATATATATATATATATATATATATATATCCGCTGGTGGTCCAAGGCATCAAGCAGGGAGCGCAGAGACATGGTAGTTCAGGAGATACGAGGAGCTGAGAATGATAAGAGGTTGCAAAAAGCAGTGCAGCAGGTCCAACAAGGCCAATGAACCACATGGGAAGGAGCCCTGCAGAGGTCCTTGACATGGAATGATATATGGCATATGGCACCTCTTAGGCTCAGCTTCGTGGTTAGATCAATGTATGACCTGCTGCCGTCGGCCACCAACCTTGTGAAATGGGGAAAGTCGGATGATGAGCAGTGCCCCCTGTGCCAGGGGAGGCAGACACTTGAACACGTGCTCTCAGCGTGTAAGGTGGCATTAGGGCAAGGGCGATACACTTGGCGCCATAACAAAGTGCTAAATGAGCTTGCTGCGACAATAGATCAGGCAAGAATGAAAGCGAATAGCAAAGTCCTGCCAGACACCGCAAACACATACTTTCTGAGGGCAGGAAAGTCAGCACACACCCCAAACCGAGTAAACCTGGTAGCAGTTTACCATCTCTTCTTGACTGTGCAAACAACTGGGAGATGGCGGTAGACCTACCTGGACGGGGGGCATATCCAGAGTGTATCAGAAAATCGCGGAGACGGCCGGATATAGTGCTTCATTCTGCAGCAACGCTTCAGGTCATACTGATTGAACTGACCGTGCCATTTGAATCCAGATTAGACGAGCAACATTCATTCAAAGCGGCCAAGTATAGCGATCTGGCCGCGGATCTGAGACACGATGGATTCAGTGCAAGGGTCATGGCAGTTGAAGTGGGCGCAAGAGGGCTTGTGGCTGCATCAGTGTATGATTTATTGAAACTGTTGGGGCTGAAGGGACAGTCTAGAACAAGGGCACTGGAGAGGCTTAGTGAAACTGCCGAAAAGGCATCAGGCTGGCTGTGGAACAACCGCAATGGGCGATGGACATCGTGACAATAAACGCTGCGGTATAGAAAACACCAAAATTTTTCTAAGTCCACAACGCTGAGTTTTTTTGGTGTACTAGTGAAAGAGCTGCGACTCTGGGGCAACAGGAGATGTATACTATAGGGAGTGTCAGGTACAGAATTTCAGTGGCTTGCGGCGCGCAGCTCGTCGGCTGCGCGCTAATGTCTCTTTTTTTAAATTTTTTTTATTTAATGTGTTTGCTACTTTTCTTTGTAGCACGCCCCTTTCAACCATCTACCATGTACATGGAGTTGTTGGTTATATCAGGACGTGTTTAACCTTTATTGTAATATGTTTTTGTTTGTATTTATTTTATACTATATTATCTCTAGTCGGTATTTTTCCTTTTGTGGTTATAGTTCAACATGGTTTTTAAAAGAAATTCCAAAATATGCTATTTTCTAAGTTAGTGTGTTTTTAATTTTCACTGGATGGTTTCTTTGGTTAGTCTGTATGTATCTGGGGCGAGTCTTTCACGAGTTTGGACTACTGACTCAAATCCTTATTTGTTTTTTATATGTTAGCTTTAGTTTTTGTAATATAGTGTTTTATTAACTTTTGCATTTCTGAAGGGGTCTTTGTGCCTATGAGATTTTCTACCCTCATTTCTACATTGTGGTTACTACAGTATGTCTTAATGTTTTGCCTCTGTTGGTCATATTTCTTGCAGTCCACCAGAAAGTGTCTAATTGTGTTTGGTTCTTGACACTCTTCACATGTGGGTTCCTCAATCATGAAATATCCAGTTCCAAGCTTGAGCCTCAGCAATTTGTTATTAATTGGTATTTTTAGTTCATCTTTTATTTGACATTTTTTGCTTGGTTTTTTAAGGATTTTATATGAGTGTCTTGCTTTTTTACTTTGGTCCCATGCTGTTATCCACTCTTTAGTTATTGCTTGAGCAATTAAGCTCTTAATTTCAAACTTCCCTAAGCCTACTTCAATTTTGTTATGGCTAGCTCGCCCCCCTTTGGCTTCTTTGTCTGCAAGCTCATTTCCTGCTATCCCCACATGTGATGGTATCCATATTAGTGTTGCACTGCATCCTATAGTTTGTAGATATGTATTAACCTGTAGTATTTCCTCTATAATATCTGGCCTGCTACATTCATTTCTGTTTCTGATAGCTAATACTGATGATAGGGAATCTGTGAGAATGGTTACTTTTTTTGGTGGATTTTCTGCAGCTATTTCTAAAGCTTTTAGGATTGCCACTAATTCTGCTGTAAAGATGGATGTATTACCTGTTACTTTGTATCTTTTAAAAATTTTTAATTTTGGTATTGCTATTCCTGCTCCTAATTGTCCTTCTTCATCTTTTGACCCATCTGTATATATAGTTAGGCTATTATTTATATACTGTTCTATGTACTCTAGTGTTTTACTTTTTGCTGAGATTATGTCGTTAGATTTATTTATGATCTTTGTTAAGTGGGAGTCAGTTTCTGGCACTTTTAATTCCCATGGTGGGATCTTTGCTTTATACAGAGCACTACTGTTTATCGCATTAGATAGGTCTGGGTATTGATCCACTTCATCCATTGTTTTCCACCCTGACGGGTATCTATTATGGTTTAATGGAATGTGGCCTATGTACTGGTTACCCCTATCAAAGGTTTTATGTGCTGGGTGAGTTGGATCTTTTGCCACTCTTGCCCAGTAGCTGAATCTCAGTTCTTTTCTCCTTAGCTCCAGGGGTATAATGCCTAGCGCTACTTCTAGTGCCTCTGCTGATGTTCCCTTTGAGGCACCTGCTATTATTGACAGTGCCTGGTTTTGGACTGTGTCTAGTTTTTTTCTTATTGCTCGGGGTGGCTGATGCATAGACAACACTGGCATAGTCAAGTTTGCCCCTAATAAATGATTTATAGAAGGTTAACATGGTCTTATTGCAGGCGCCCCAACCACTTCCTTTCATATATCTTAGCATGTTAATAAGTCCCCTACTGCTTTGCACTAATAGGTCTATGTGTTTGTTCCAGTTTAGTTGCTGGTCTAATACCATACCAAGAAATCTAGTTGATTTTGCTGTACATACTTTTTGCTCATTAATGCTTATGTCAATTATATTGTTTTTAATTACACGCCCTCTACTGAAGATCATTCCTATGGTTTTTTTTAACGTTTAGATTAAATCCCCACTTGTTCATCCAGTCAGATACTTTATCCATTTGCCTTTGTACTGTTTTATAGAGGAATGGGAGATTTCTTCCCGTTCTCCATATCGCAGCGTCATCTGCAAACTGGGATAAGTTGTTTTTTAGTCTTTAAACTCGTCGCCTAGGTCGTTGACCATAATCGTAAAGATAGATGGTGATATTACTGATCCCTGGGGAATTCCATTCTGTTGCTCATACACCTCAGATCTATCATTGTTTATTTGTACCGTGAAGTATCTATCCTGCAGGAAGTTTTCTAGATAATTGTAGGTTCTGCCTACTATACCTAATTTCCTGATTTTGTGTAGTGCACCCTCCCTCCAACACTCATCATATGCTCTTGCTACATCAAGGAATATTGCTACTGTCTTTTCATTCCTTTTGAAGCCTGTTTTAACATCATGTTCCAACCTCAACAGTTGCTCTATTGTACTATGTTGGCTTCTAAAGCCTGCCTGGGTTGGACTGTACAAATTATGCTTTTCTAGATGAAATTTTAGTCTGCTGTTGACTATTGTTTCTAGAATTTTTCCTAGATGCGATGTTAACGATATTGGCCTGTATGAGCTGACATCATGTGTTTCCTTATCTGGCTTTAGTATGGGGATGATTACTGCTGTCTCCCATGAACACGGTATTTTTCCCGTGTGCCAGATTTTGTTGTAGAGGGATGCAATCACTTTTAGAGTTGTATTTGGTACCTTTTTGAGGATTTCATAGCTCAGTGTGTGTCCTTACTTATGAAGGGCAACGGAACGAACGGAATAATTTGTCTTCTCTTTGTTACTTTCACAATTGCCTCCACGGCTGGCGTTGTGGATTTAAAAGTTGCTACCATAAGTGAAATGGGTTCATTTTCGATACAAGACAACAGGAAGCTGAGACGCTTGGGAGTCATGACCCAAGTGTTCCCGCCCCCCTTAGAGTGTAAAGGAGTAATTGGGCCGAAACACTTGTCGGATGGGGGACTTCTGATGATCAGATTGCTTCCTGTTGTATCGTTCTGTAAAGAGTTTCCTATCATATATATATATATATATATATATATATATATATATATATATATATATATATATATATATATATATATATATATATATATATATATATATATATATATATATATATATATAGGTGGCCAGACGTCCGGATTTGCCCGGCTTTTTGCGACAAAACTGAGCGTCTGGCCGGATTTTTTTTTTAAATATTGAAATATCCGGCTTTTATGTGATTGGTTAAATTACTAACGTGAAAGACACCATTTTGAAAAATCTTTACTGGAATCCGATTTCTGAGTACAGAAATTTTGTCAGAATTAAGAATTTTTATCTCCGCAAAATCGACGGATCGCGCAAATTGCCAACAACACTACCGTAAGTTGTCATGTTGTTCAATATATAGTTTATAATAGATTACTATCATATTTTAACCCAGGTTAAACGCTGTTTAGGTTTATTGGCATTTGTTAGGGGAAAATATAACAGACAAAACGGCATGAATAAGAACTTGGGCTGGATTTAGTCATTTATAACTTCGTTGTCTATTGCAAATTACAAATAATATTAACCTTAGTTCGTACTGCTTTTATATTTATTGCAATGAGTTTGTTATGAAAAAATACACGAATAGTTACTAGTATAGTAATTGGTTTGTTCAAATTAAAACCTCATCTGTTGCATTTTACAAATAATTTTAACTTTAACATCAAATGTACCATTGATTAATGGCATTATATTACTGTATATTTATGTTACAGATACCCGCTCAAAATACCAAAACGGAAGTGTGTGTGCACGAATGAATTGAAAAAAAAAAAATGTCAGTGCTTTTCCAGTGGTCGACAAGAGTATGAAGCAGAATGATAATGTATCAGTAGCAAATAAAGGTGCGGCTAATTTAAAAAAACATATAGAAACAGAAAAGCACTAGAAAGCACTTGCGTCTGAATGCTTGTAATCAAAACTGACATTTTTTTACTAAAGAAATAAGCCAGGAAAGGTTTGAAGTTGCCGCAGCCGAGGGTGCTTTTGCTTTTCATACTGTAAAACATCACAACTCTTTCAGATCAATGGATTGTACTTCAGTGTTACTCAAGAATGCTTTCCACGATTCAGAAATTTCCAGCAAATTCTCATGTGCCAAAACCAAAACAGCTGCTATTATCATTTCTGTGATTGCACAGCATTCTACTGAAGCAGCTTTGGAAGCACTGAAGGAAAGATTCCATTAAAGGCACTCTACTTGTGCAGTACAATTTCAAGGAGCTTTCATGCTCTGATTTCTATGCATATTTAAAACGTAGCCCAACTTTGTTGAAGAAGATTTTATCATCAGAAAAATATAAGTAGGCACAAAATCAATGTGATTTTATTAGCTTATTGTTTGAATGTAAAATACAAATATGTTTCAGCGTCTTGTAGTTATTGAATAAAGGTGTCCTACTTTTCATTAATCTTGCATACTATATCCTTTTATTCCCACATATTACTTTAAGCATTAATTTAAAGACATGCAACATTATAAAGTTAACATAACAGCATTCATTTACAGTATACAATCATAATAAAAAATGAGTAGGTTTTTTTTTTAAAATAAACAAGATAGTCACTGAAGAAAAATAATAATAATAAATAAAAAATAAAATAAAATAATATAAACAAAACAATAAATAAATAAATTATGTATACCGACACTCACTTATGCGGTCAAAACGTCTACAAGTAATCTGTATTTTCGAATGTGTCATCAATCCATAAATTACATAAACACATTCTCGCTTATATCCATACATGAGAGAGAGAGAGAGAGAGAGAGAGAGAGAGAGAGAGAGAGAGAGAGAGAGAGAGAGAGAGAGAGAGAGAGAGAGAGAGAGTGTTTATATTTTTTTTTTAACATTTTTTAAATCTGGCGCCATATATTATAATGGGAACGAAATGCTCCTTCTGCCTGAATAATGGTGCATGGAATAATGGAATAACACATTTCGCCTCATGCGATCTTTGTCCTCTCAAGGCTGTGTGTGGTCCCGGTTGCCGGGTCCTCCCAGCATAGTGGAGGCAGCGAAGGGTGCTGTGCCCGTACCAGATTGCTCTTTTTCGCGGACCTTCGGTCCCGAGAAAATTTTGGCTGGACTGACGTCTCGGTAACGTAGTGGTTTTATAGCGGCAGAAGGAGAGTACACACGATGGCAAGTTCGGGCACAGCGGATTGATCAACCGCTTGCTAGTCACATTGATTACGGAAACAACAATTAATATTCTGTTGTACCAATAAACGCCTTTAGGCGTAACGGAACAACGGATAATTTCTTGTTGCCCTAAGACGCCGCAAGGCGTAATGGCCACAGACTGCTTGGTCGGTCGATGGCTAAGGACGGAAGAAGAAATGCTCCTTGTTTTAACGGGCGCGCAATTTAGTCACTCGACCGGAACACGACATGAAAAAAAATACCAAATTTGGTGGGAAACGATTGGACTAAGGTGACGGATGGATAAGAGAATTAGATTTAATAATGATTTGCTTGGTATAAAAGTTAATAGCGTCTGAAACGGAAAAAAAAAACAGTCGCACCACCTTTTGAAAAAACATCGAAACGGCACTAATTGCAATTTGCTTTGAATGGCAGTTTTCTTGATCACCCGTTAGAATTATTCCAAGTGCAGGCCAACAATCTGTTTCATTCAGATTTCACAGATTTTTTTTCGCAAATTACATCGCCGGTAAGTTTGAACATCTGAGACACAACCGCAGATCTTTATATTGTATTACCACACATGGAAATTTGTAGTCAAGTGTATATGTACAATAGTGGTCTCCATGTTCAGTCATAACTGACTGTGGAAATGCGCCCTTGAAGTGATAGCCCTCAGCTGCTTTTTTTCTTTTCTTTTTTTTTTTGGGTGTTCCTTCCGACGTGTTCTTTTTCACTTCTCTTTGTTGTGAGAGCTTCTTTTCACCCAGTCTGATGTATTGCCGAAGTGAGATTCACCACTTGGTGCGATCGGCAGCATCACTCTCCGAGGTTTCTGAATTCATGTCTCTCTTGCACACATCTTTGAACCTCAGACATGTACAATGTATGGTACATTACTATAGGTTAAAAAAAAAAAAAAAGATGATCAACAGGAATATTTTTTTTATTAGACTTGAACAATCTAAGGACATTTTATCGGGGCACCAGGAAAGCCATATCGGGGCACGAAGAAAGCCAAATCATGGACATTTTCGAGAAGGGGTTCTCAAAGCAAAGAACGCCACAATCTCTAATAATTTGTTTGGTTTGTCCGCCGGTAACTGAATAACGAACGCAACGCTGACTGAGGGAGGCAATCATTAAAATAGTTAAGATTTTTAAAACCGCATTTACCAAGATATACGTTAGTTTAGTGGTTATAACATGTGACTTCCACATAAACATTCTGCATTCGATTCCGGACAGTCTTACAGGTAGCTCTCTGTTTACGCGAGTTTCATTTAAACGAATTAGAACTTACACGCATCAATTTTAAGGCATTTTTGGTTTGTTTACGCGCCAAACTCGAAGTTACGCGAACCAATATTTAGAGATTTTGTACAGCATTTTATCTGCGTGCCAACTATAACGCGATGATGACATCATCCATGTGGCATTGATTCTTGCGTTTTCAGCCATGCTGTAAATATCTCAAACTAAGTGCTCTGTGTTTCGTCATTGTGCCAGTATAAGTGTTTTTCATACAGATTGAACTAACAGATACAAAATTGTGTAGTTTTAATTGTAACTTTAACTGTATTAGTGAAATCAATAAATTAACCATTGGCCCTGGGCGTGCATTAAGTGATAGTGCAACAATGATGGAAAACGTCACAGAAGGTTCATAACGCTGGATTGGTAAGATATGCAGTCCACTTTCTCCCATGTTGAACATTGCGGCAAACTACAACTCTTACCCTGGGGGAACACCCAAACAGAAAAACTGCCCTGGTAATGCTTGATCAAACATGTAATTTTGTCAATTTTTGTCCTGAATGTACTATACGTAATTTTTAATGCATCATGGTAAGTATCCAATTGAAACATTTTAATGTATTACATTATTCCTATTTTATTAGTGGTTATGAACAGCATTGGCGAACGCATTTCGCCGTTCTTTTACGTTACCAGGGTAATATTTGAATGAATAAAACGCCTGTTCCATTTACGCGATGATACTCTGTTTTACCCGCGAGAAGGGGTTACCTCGGGGAAACGCATATATGCTCTTTGCGGTTAAACAAAGAACTACAGTAACCTGTTTTTATTTAATGATTAATGGTCATCCTGTCCTTCACTAGCTTTACCTATTGCAAAAGTGGAGTTTCCGATTACATTGCCATAGTGAGTACTTCACGGATACACGTAATCACAGGTTCTGTCCTCCCTACGGCCTCATTGCTGTACGCTGTGCTTACATTTTTCCTAATACCACAAAAGGTCCCAAATAGATTGAGCTAAAAGAAAGAAAGTTGTTTTTTTTTTTTCTCAGAAATATTCCTGATAGTTGCTGTATTCTACCCATGGTCAGGAGGACAAGAAATGACCGCCCACAGGGGGCAAAGCTACTTGCCGTACCAATTTGCTAGACCACCCATCTTTAGGTACCAGATCCGCAAGTAACAGACTGCATTACCATAAATAAATGGGTTACGCAGGTAACCCCCCCCCCTTCCCACCCCCCCACCCCAGGTTACTCCCCCACCTCAGAATTTCTACAGAAAAGTTAGCATGTCACACGCCCTTACTCCAGGATACCTTAGTTCCTGCAAATTATGGTCCCACACCTGTACAAATTAAATCTGGGCAACATGAAAAGTTTTAAGTTCGCACATGCCCGCATACACAAAGGACGAATCTTGTCCCATTATGACTTTATAACTCGATACCATTTATGCCACAAAAACAGACGGGCAAATCAAATGTGCATGCAATCCCACCCAATTAACTGCATCCACGTTTTTCTCTTAAATGTCCATTTCCTACGGGCTTTGGTGAGTTGAAAACACAACTGTTTCCATTCTCTTACAGCGCATTTGGCCATCTAGTTCTAAGACCACCTATCGTGACAAAGGTGTCGGTTTTGAAACACGATGGCGTCTTGTCTCCAGTCTTACCCATGTTTATATGAGTACTTTGACTACTGCTCAATAGGATTTCTTCTTATCTTCAAATACCATGCTGCGGTTTAACGTATTAGGTAACATGTCTGTCCATAAGCTTTCCCTGTCTACAATACTAAGTGCATCAATTTCTGTATATGTTTACGTTCTTTGAGTCTACAGGCCATGACGCAAACTGTCCCAGAATCGGTACCCTTTATCGACTCTCTCTCGGGGTTGTAGTTAGGGGGAAGAGCCACTGATGAGGGTGTAGCGAAGGAATGCAAACTGGTACAACGCCCCCTTCCCAACGTCGGCGATCTGTTGGACACATAGTACAATAGTGTGAAATCTTTAACAGTTTCAATTTCTGTTTTTCTCGAGCCCCGTAGTTGGCAGAAACGGCTGTTGTTTCTCCGACCAGCAAATCGTCATAATTTATTTGTCTACTGCTGATGTGACAATTTAGATAATGAGGCAGAAATCTTAGGTTCGTACACGTGCACACAAACATGCTTGTCACTTGGTCGATGTAACAGGGTTTTTATTTTGAAAGGGGCCTTCGCAGTTCATAGTGGCTTGGCCTAGAGGTCCTTGCACAGTTGATTATGCACTAACCGCCACTGTTGACTCCAGCTAAGTCCAATATAGAACGTGTGTGACTTCCTTTACCCCCCCAACAAGCATTACATCGGTTCGATTAAGTTGATGCATATCATGTTGGAATAGTTGACCTGACATCGCACATGTTGACCTAGTGTTGACCAAACATGCCTATGTTTGATTAGGCCGATAACCACATTATCTTTTGTAAATTAGAATTAGAAAGAAGGTTGAGAAACTTCCTCAAGGTTTGTTAACGCTAACTGACCTTCATGAACCGAAAGCACCTATTGTAATTACAAGTTACAAATGTTCCAGCTCGCCTACAGGGTCCCTTCTTTAACCCCTGGACATCTACCCGAATACTAACTCGCCACCGGTTTTATAATTCCGGGACGCGCCCCCGCCAAAACTTTAAAAAAATTATGATTCCTATCATATGCTATACAGCCACTGTTGTAACTAGAAAAAGCAATCCTGCAATCCAGACCACTACATCATTCATCAACATTTTTTTTTCCCCTCCCACACTGGGCCCATACTGTTTTTTCTTCCATGGAATATACCACGTGATCCCTCGTGCCCATGGAGTCAATCATGATACTACCATTCCTAAGAACACAATACCCTTGATATGCTCCCTACTTCCCCCACTATCCAAACCCTACAAAACCCATTGAATATGTCGCCATTGAAAGTCCATAAAACATTGCCCATCAATCATTATATAACCGGACTCAACCCCCCCTACACAATGAACCACATCCAACAACTTCATCAACGTTAGCCCTCCCACTGAATAATCTATACGTGTACATCGAATCCTCATCAGCGCATGTCCTGGTACTCCAAGCCCATCACCTCGCCCCCCATATAATTCATACGCCGGCAGTCATGTGTCTGGGACTGGTGTAATTAATGGTTGGTGGGCCCTGAATAACGCGAAGTACTAGGAACCCAGCCTCTCCAAATTTCTAAAAATACACTTCCGCAAGCTGGAAATGTGGAACTAAGTAATATGCACCCGCGATCACTTATACTGAGAAAGAAACTAGTATGAGACCATTCACATAAAAAGTCAACCGTACGTTAGTGAGGTTACTATTAAACCAACGGAACAAATCTTTACAGCGATAAGATATATTTGGGGTACTATTGTCCTGAATAACAACCCCAAAGTCTCGGTTGCTATCCTGTTGTCATCCTGTAATCCATACCAGGACCGATAGCTGACTGTCTAGATCCTTTACACTATTCCTCGTACGGACTATTTTGTGACCAGCAGTTCTTCCATTTGTGGCGAATGTTGTCAAACACTTTATGTTTCACCATCTTTGTGTCCTCGTTAGTTCGCTAGCCAGTGTTTGACTAGCGGCAGTGGGGCCTGGTCCCTAAAAACAGGGCTACCTATCTGTACATTGTGATTAGTCAACAGGATGTAGTTAAATAATATTGTCGTCGCCTAGTTCTGCTTCGAATTTCTGGTGTTTAAATGTATAACTTCATATTCGGCTACATCATGGTAAAACCTCCTTGCCACCCAATCAAACTCTTCAGCTAACATCGAGTGTGTTGGTATCAGCGCAGCCCTTTCTGGTACATTACCAGACCACACATATTTGTTACCATTCTCTGAGATTTTGCCTAGAATTTTGTTGAGGTCAGAGCCCCTTCGTTTAAAACCTAGGACACAAGGTATGTAGGTAGTATTGAGTGGGAATGTTGTCATACTGACAACACCACACTGTGGTCTGGGAAATTGTGGTCTTAATTACTCCTTATATCCATTCGTGTTAGTCTACTATATGTGTTGTTATAGAGAGTAATCCCGCTGTTTCAAACCTGAAAATTTGAGTTTATAATTGGTGTATAAACTTGTTGTCTTTGTTGTATCTCAGTCGTTTGCTAAGACGAGGTGATGATAGGTCCCTGTAAAAGGTACTGTTCCCTAAAAAGGACCACTAGCTGAAACTGCCAGGTAAACTGATCTTCTTTGCTCTTGTCCTTGTTCATGAGTGGTGGTCCGTTGCGTGTTCAAGGTGTTAAATCATAGATCCGCTGCCTCCCTATCGTGGCTTGTTTGGTTTTTGGTTTGTTTTTGCCCTTCGGCTGGCGTTTTCCTTCTTCTGGATCCGTTTGGTGTCTTCCTTTGTCTCCCTGATATACTGAGAAAAGCCGAATTTTATCTGTTGATGTTGACAAGTAGTAGTTCTGGTTTTAGTGTTTCCTTCTGTGACTGTCTTCGTCGCTGTTTGGAGTGTTCGGATGTTATTTGTTTCCCCGTGTGTTTGTATGTCATTTTCCTCTACGGCCTCTTTCGTTCTGTCTTTCCAATTCCTCGATTGAAGGATTTCTAGGAGTTTTTCTTCCTTCAGTTCTGTCACCACTTAGCTTGACATCTCTTTCTATTTGTTTGTTGTATTCTTTTCATGGATCGTCCATCATTTCCCTAATGGCTCTTTAAGATCTATTACAATCTTCAACTGTCAATTTGTTTTTCCGGAGAGTCCTGCCCTGCTTTTGGATTCACGTGTTTCGCGCCCTGGAATTTTTTTCCGGTTTCAACTCTGTTTACTAACCATTCCAGGCACCGCTGTCTAAGCTGATGTAACTAGTCTTTGCTTCTCAATTCCTGCACATGTTTAGTCTGTTGCAACAACCGCAGCCACTCTGCGGTTATTGCCTCTCTGAAAGGTATTGTATTTTGGACCATCCGCAAATGACTCCTCCTTCAAGATGCTCCTATGTTTTCCTGTCAATCGACGGTTGCCAATATTAGTCTGGGTGCCATCGTCTAACGGATGCCCCATGGTATTCCGAGCTGCAGTTTTGCACTAGGTACGGTATTTGTGGATATATTATGGCCTTGTTGGTGAAATTTTGCGATACCTCTTTCCTCGGCCTTTGGGACAGAGGTCGCGATATAGATGGGGTGCATTACTCTACTGCTTCCCCTACAACCAAGGTGTGAGATCCATTCCCCTACAATCCACCACGCGCACTCCAAGGAGTTGCAATCTCCTCAAGAATTGCTGTCTCACTTTGCACTTTTTGTACAATCTGTGGTCTGGTGGGGTGTTAGGAGTGCTCCCATGACCGGAGGGATCCCTTATATAGCTTTCAACAATGTCCCAAATAAGTGAACCAGCAGTTGATTTGTCACAGTAATTTTCCTGAGCGTCCAGTTCACCCAAGTCTTATTCATTAGTTTCTGTATAGCTTGTCTACGTACCCATTCAAATGGTTACAACAGAAGCACTTTCCAGAAAATATGTCTTAAGTATGAAGGCGTTTCATCCCGTATATTATTTAGCCATAATATATGTTCGTAATGCCGATGCTGCGTAAAATGACGTTGAGGTGTCAGCGATTTTTCAAGTAAACCAATGAAGTTTGAGATTGTGAAGAGACTGACTTCGAGATAAAATACAGATTCGTGAAAGCAAGTGTGGGGATTAAGCACCATGGTACCAGACTCCCTCATATACAGATTTTTTTAAACTGAACCAACATTGAGGTCCTTGCGGATTCTAATATCACCACCGACCACTTATTATTCGATTGTGTGGCTGCACAGAGCACGATTTATGTACTGATGATTAACTTTATGAACACCATCAAGGACTGTACTCTATCATACTAGCTCCGTTGATGATTGTGATCTTGTAAAGGAAATAAACCTCAATCGTTGCTCGCGTCCCTTATCCTGTAGGTCGATACTGAAAATGGCCATAAACTATCCACCTCATACCAAAGCCAGTAACTCTTCAACCACACCATTCCAAGAAAACAAAGATCCGACTGTATTTGGATTCACCTCACTACCATTATTTGCCTAATAACTACATGTACCTTGAGCATAAATGGGGTGCGGCCCTGGCATATATCCCATCTGTCGGGTACCCTCCTTATTTTGGACCCGTTTGAGCACACATAAGGAGGTGTTCGACGCTATTCCCTCGCCCGTCCCCACTGACACACGTGCCAGCTTATTCGCCCATTTATTAGTATATTTTTTGCTCGCCTTTGTTCCCGTCTTATTCCTTCTCCGGCCCGGTCCAGGACTAGATTCAAGCTTTGGTGGTGATTTTATTGTCTTCGGATTTTGGAGCAGCTTCCCTGGGGTAGCCACAGCTGTCAACTCGGCATCGTGTGGTGGTGGCTTCGAAGATGCTTTCTGGGTTGTAGGTGATGTAGATTTCCGACCTTCTTCTATATTCTGGGTTGTCATCGGGTTTTGGTGCGGCGTCTCTAAAGTAGACAAGGTTTCAGCTGTCGATTCGGGTTCGTGTGGTGGTGGCCACATGGTTATAATCTCCTGTCTTCTTTTCTCTCTTCTTTCCAGCATCTGTTGTAACGCTCTCATCATGTCTTCACGTTCTGGGTCTTCATCATCTAGGCCAGGGACGTTTGCATCTGCCCTCTCCTCTGCCTCGCAAGGAGTCGGGCCACTCAGACTCTCCGTCGGGTCGACACACGTCACAGCTAACTCCGTCGTCGTGTCAAGAGTTGGAGAAGGACCCGGCACGAGTACTTGGGGCAGTCTTGCTCTCTGGCTGTCTGTCTTTGTTGTTCGTGGTTTTGTTATTCCCCTGGCTGTTCAGCGCTGGTGGGCTGGTGTAAACCTTCCTCTTTTTGGCGTGTGGTTTATTTCTGACCATTTTGACGATAATGCGATCTTTTCTCGAATAGTGGCGTCCTGAGAAGGACGTTGGTAGTATCGTTGGTGCGATGTTGTGTTGAGTACGTATCCAAACTCTATTACTCTTATTAGTGATTACGTTTTGATTACTATTCGGCACAAAGTCTGATAAATGTGAGTGGACATGTTTCTTTAATGCAGTCTTCTGGTGATATTGAGAAATGCGTCGTGTTTTCCCCAACAGCGATGCATTAAAAATAAATAAAGGTATACACATGCAAACCTAGACTTAGCGTATGGTAGTTTATTTTACAAACATGACAAAGTAACCGTGGATTTTTAAACGTTGCTTGACTTTGGTCATCATTACCTCCCCTGGATCATTGGTTATTATTTCCCTTGACGCAAATACCAGACAGCGGTGTTTTAGCCATTACATTGCACGTGAACGATATTAAGTTGTGTGGTAAATAACATGGCTAGTTTAGCTCCGAATGTAAAAGGCAATGAGAGTTTTTGCAATTTTTAAATGTTGTTCTAGATTCGTGTACCTTTTCCCCCTTGTAACCTCCACACGATTTACAACTTCTCCGTTACGGATTGGTTAACAAACCCGATTTTCGCCAGGAATCCAGCTGCAACAGACCTAGCCAGTCGACACTGTAAAATGGCTAATGTAAAAATGAAGTATATCTCACCACTTTGCCTATATAAAAAAACTGGAAAATTCTTTTTTTTTCTTAATATATAAATTTACAGAAGTCGAATTCATGAATATTGTTAATTGCATACATGTTCATGCCTGTTTGCAACAGAGGTAAGTAGCTGCTTAGTTTCCTAATGTATCTCGGCCAGCAACAATTTTGTAGTATGCTATAGTATGAGCACCGATTAACACTAGTAGATCGAGTCCTAGTTTTTCGATGCACTGTTGCTGGGTTTGAAACCTGGTAGCTTTAGGCTCCAGCATAGCCAGCTGTCAAATGGGCACTTGACTCTGCTCTTGACTTAAGTCAGTAAGGCAAAGGTTGCAAGGAAGGGAACCAGTCACTCTATATCTCATAAGGCTGGATCTAGTATAGTTAAGGCTCTAACACTTCCCCCCCCCCCCCCCCCCCCCCTTTACGGCTGTATGTGCTATCTTATTACATGGACAATGCGAAAAATTTGAAAAACGATGAATCAAGTGGCCATATAGATATGGTTTTCTAGAATTAAAAAATACCAACGTTAGTAAAACATATACTTCACTTTTGCTCCTTAAGTAAAACATCAACTTCACTTTTGATCCTTAAGTAGCCTCTACTGCAGCTAACCTGCTTGCAGGAAACTTGCATCACAGCATTCATGTGCTATTATTAGCGGTGGTGGTTTCTACAGCAACTTGTTTTACATAATGAAGTTGCCAGCCCCCCCCCCCCCCCCCCCCCCCCCCCCCCTGCACAACCTCAATTTTAGTTGCCTCTTATGAAATGTCTTAGGCAGCGGTAGTCCCATTTGTTCTTTAACTCCTCAGAGATCCCTGGGAACTACACAGGTAATGTACAATGTGAACAGGAAACATCACTGGAAAAAAATGAGTTAAGCTGTTCATGTTTAAAGGGAAGACTATTTAGAGAAGAGTTTAGCTGGAACAATTAGTGACAATAGGCTAAACTGACTGAAGCAATATACACTGATATTTTATATTAACAAAAATAACACTGGTTTTTGTATTTTAGTTTAATATCATCAACACAAAATGATTATAGTCATGTCCCAACTTATATGATAGGCAAAAATGAGTAAATTTGGACTTAATGTACTTCCAATGAGCAGCTCTGACATGATGCTTACTCTCCATTTCATGTTGTTTTCTTCTTCTTTGATCCTTAGCCGCCGACCGTCAAAGCAGTCAGTGGCCATTACGCCTGGTGGCGTCTTGTAGGGCAACAACAAATTGATTCCACTTTGCTCGGTCGGCGGCCATCCTTCGTACAGTGCCCCAACTCTGGTTCGTGTTTTGCGGTCGGGGCATCCGTTTTCATGCCAGTGGCTTCCTTTCGGCTTTCACCACTGTCAGTCGTATGAGCCTGAGACTCCAGATGTCCGTCCCGCAGCAAAGTTTTTCCATTTATTGTTGTTTCCGTAATGTGCGATTTTTTTACATAGACAGGGGTGTCGGCCCTGTGCTAAACCCCCAACCTGGAGGACCAGAGTACCAGCTTTTGTCTGACCCCTACCCACGCAGACCAGTCCAGCTTGGTTGAACCTACCAGGAGTAAATCTCCCACTGGCATAGCTCTGGGGATTGTCAGGGTACACAAGCTGCCATACCGCTACAAGGTATAGGTACCATTGATGGCAGAATTTCATGTTGTAGCTGCCACTTAATGTGCATCCATGAATTCTTCTTATAAATAATATTTTGTCCACAGTGTTTTTAAACTGTTAGTGATTTTTAGCCATGGAAGCCCTAAAGACATACATACATAGAAAAATGGGCCACATCTCATGGAAAGAAATGAAAACACCAAAAAAAAAAAAACCTAGAAAAGCTAGGGATCGAAAAGAGAAATAATGAATGAAATAAAAGTCAGATAAAATATTTTGATAATATAAAAAGACATACCACCATGCTGAAAACCATCATAGAAGGAAGTGTTGAAGGTAAATGTGCAAGAGGAAGACAGTGCTATAAGTGGGGAAGATAACATTAAGAGATGGACAGGAATGAGTCTATCAGAGTGCACCATCCAGACAAGATAAAGTAGATGATGCTGGAGATACACTGCAGCGAAGCTCTCATGCGAAGATGGCAGCTGATCTCATCTGATTTTTACAGCTGTAATCATGACTGGAAAAGGACGAGACAATAAAAGTGCTCAACCAATTCAATTGATTTGGAGATGAAAGTTTCAACATCCTAACCTTCTACACTGCAAGACTTTCATCATTCAGCTGTTAGCGCTAACCTTGATGAGGACCAAGTTTCACTTGCAACATTCACTTCTTCCTCATTCAGCAGCTAAGTTGTTCCACAACTGAAATGTTGCCTCCTAAGCACTAAGGCAAGTACAGTACAGTTAGTCGTTTCTTCTATTTTTATGTCTACAACATTTCCCTTTTCTCTAATATTTTCCCAAACTGTGCTTCTTATATAAGTAACGGTAGTCCCATTGCAGACACTGCTGTCGGAGAGTGAAATGTTAAACAATATTATACTAGGTCCCGCATCAAGAGGTAGAGGTGAGCAGTTCCATTTTCTCACTGCCTTTTCCTTCCATAACTCAAGAGCAGAAGAATCAGGTATTCCTTTGCAGCTGGTGTTACACCATGAAGTTTCAAACCCAGCACCTTTGTCGCAAGAGGCCTGCGTTGGATTCACTTTGCCAATCGGATGCTCCTTATAAAAGCTCATCACAATGAAAAAAAAATGACTTAATACATTTATTATCAAATGTAGTTTCCCCCGAGATTTCTGAGAAAACAAAGACATAACAGGACTACTGCTTCTTAGGTATGTCATTAGAAGTGACGTGACGAACATGAGGTTGTGCAGGAACTGGCAACCTCATCATGCACAACAAAGTACTACAGAAACTACTTCTGCAAGTGTATTTGCTTCGACAAAGGCTTCCTGGAAGGGGGCCATCTGCAGTGTTAGCTCCATACTACTTATGGAGCAAAATGGGAGATAATGATGATCACCAAGAAAGAATTAAAATCTACCCATCAGGGGTCCTACTGACTTAACAAAAACCATAAACTCCATGACTTTTCCATAACAAATTTGTAAAATTCAAGGTCCCTTGTTTTTAATGCCAAAAATAAACAACACAAAGAGCATGAAGAATCTATTATTTTATGAAGAAAAAAAAAACAAGTACACATTTAGAACTTTTCACTCACCCTATATACAAAAAAATGACCAGGAGGGATGATGCTCCAAGTAAACAGCACCAAATGAATAGGATATCCACAATTATAGACACTGTGTATCATAATTATAACACAACTTTCATAGTCAAATTTTAAAAAAAAAGAAAAAAAAAAGCAAGGAGCAACAACTGCCTCACTCACCCAGACAGTTTCACACTTTTTTTTCTTTAAATTTTAAAATCAAATTTTGCCTTGTTTTAGCAAGGCACATCCACTCAACCTAGATACATGGTTCATCAGTTATATTAGGGCACATGTTTAAATATAAAAGGCATTTTCACACAAAAAATGTTAATGACAACAGAATAATATCACAGGTAGGCAACAATGTTTTACAATCCTGCTTCAAACTATAAAGCAACATCAAACTGTACAAGCATGAGTTAGACTAGACCAAATTTTACCCCTTCTTGATAGTTTTTAAAAATGCAACATTGCAATTTTCTTCCCCTTATAGAACAGCCAACCAGATGTTTTTTTTTTTTAATGAAACAGCTTTTTTTTTTTAAATAACAAGCAAACTAAACAAAAGAGACCACAGCAGCCTTTTAAATTAGCTAGAAACATCAACCATAAAAGTCTAGGGAAACAGCACAGTTTTGCTGTTATCATATGATAATTCAGATAAATGTCCTAGAATATAACTTTTTTTCCAAGGTTATTCATATTTTAAACTCATATCTGCATCGAAGAAAGAACACCACTGGCATTTATGAACATAGATAAACAGTCTTGACACCTTTATGATCCAGGTTTGTCACTTGATCCTGGTGATTTCCGTGCAATCTCTACTGTCACTGACTTACTGTCTGTCAAACCCCTGACCACTTTTTCACTGGAACTAGGGCCATCAAAAGATCCTCGACGACTTGGCTTCAGTGATCCTGAATTACGACGGCTGTCAGTTAGAGACTTTGCAGAATTTCTGCCACTTTCGCTGGTGGGTGAATCAGGCTTGCTGGGAATTTGCCCTGCATTTTTATGAAGAAGGTCTATGGCTTCGTTCACAATTCTGTCCCCACAATCTTCAGGAATCTGGATAAAGAAAGGGACAGAAATCCGATTAAAGAAAAATTCAGTCTTGCAATGAAAGTGACCATAATAAATTGTACATGAAGTACTGACAGGATACCCACAGATATACATTTAAAAACCCATTCATCTATGATTTTTCAACGCTGCAATATTAAAATAACAATAGCTCATACTCTTTAGCATTAAAAAATCAATTCTCATAAAATCAAATGAATGTGAAAAAAACATAGTTTAGACTTTAATCATTCAATAGTGAAACATCAAATCTTGTAAAACTTGAGTGCTTAAATATTACATTCAAATAAGACTCAACTCTTTCAATATTAAAACATTCAATCACATAAAACTCAAATCCTTTAATAGTAAATCAAATCTACAGGAGATTCAAAACCTTCAGTATTACAACTTTAATATGTGTAGTCTCAAATCCTTCAGTATTAAAGCACTCATACATAGACACTCAAATTCTTTACATCCTTCTGCTTAAATAATCTCAACAAGACATACCTGTTTTAAATAAGTGACCATGTCATCTGTAGACTGCATTGCTAACAACGGACGTCTGAGGACTAGAAAGATGGCCACCGCAACATAAATTAAAATATGACTCGATCCTCCAAGAATGCGATCCCATATCCTGAAGAAAGACAGTTGACAAATTAAGTACGAACACAGGGAACAATATAGAATTCTCTTGCTTCTGAGAAATGTCTAATTTGTTGCTTTTCCTGGTTTCTTAGCGCCGTTAAGACTGATAAGTAATCTGTGAGCAACACTGTCTTAGCTCTAGCATAATCCTTATTTTCCATGATGGTTATTGTTGCTGTTTTTAGTGCTTATGCCTCAGCTGTTCAATTCACAATTGAAAGTGTCTGAAAACTTCCAATAGCCACTGAGACACAGATTTCCTTTCCACTCTTTAATTTTGCATTTACGATTCACCTCCATTTTTCGCAGATCTTGTTGCTAATCCAGTTGTATATATGTGGGTCCATTCTGTAGTTAGGTATGTCTTTCTGTTGTTCGTCCATCACGGGTGAAGAAGACCACTCTGTTCATCCAATTATTTAGGAATATGTCAGGTTAGTCTATGGGTACGAAGGTGACTGATGAGCCCGGTGCGGGCCTGGAAAGATCTTGGACAGTGTGGGCAGGGAATGTTTGCTTCATGTGAAGGTTTTATTACACGGTCTTTTCTAGCTTGTCTGCGCTGTTCCGCTGCTGCTCTTCTGGATGATTCGCATGCCGCTGCACCTTTACGAAGAGATGTGCGCCAAGCAGTTCGGTCTTGTGCAGCAGCTTCCCATGTGTCTGGGTTTATGTTAAAGGTTTTCAATGACGTCTTTAACGTGTCTTTGAAGCGCTTCTTTTGGCCACCATGGGAGCGTTTACCCTTCTGCATCTCACCATAAAAGAGTATCTTTGGCAGTCGATGGTCTGGCATGCGGACTACATGACCTGCCCAGCGAATCTGTGACTGCATCAGAATAGTATCAATACTAGGGATACCAGCTCTGTCAAGAACGGCGGTATCCGGGATCTTGTCTTGCCATTTGATGTTCATTATCTTCCTGAGACAGACTGTATGGAAGTGGTTTAGCTTCTTTATGTGGCGCCTGTATACAGTCCATGTTTCACATGCATATAGCAGCACTATGTCTTTCTAATGTATTTCACAGCTACATGTTTCCTCTCTGCATCTATGTGGTTGCCTTTTATCATCACATCTAGTAAGTGGTCAATCAACTCTTAGAATCATGGGAACTCCAAGGTGGAAATGTGCTGCTTATTTAACAATCAAGGAAAAGGACGAGACAATAAAAGTGCTCAACCAAATTCAATTGATTTGGAGATGAAAGTTTCCTTGATCCTTATTTAACAAGAAATTAGTATTGCTCAACTGTAAATTTTTTTTAAATAACACTCTTTTGAACAAGGCTATTCAAAACATGGACATCCTCACTGGGTACTCAGTTACAACTGCTTCTGGTGCAAATAATGAAGCACACTTTTCAAATTGAAAAAAAAAAAAATATTATAGTAAAGACAGTACGGTAATAGTTGATGGATTTAATGGCAGGCCAAATCTATTAATTGTACCAACCTTTTTAAACTGTCAAAACAAAATAAGAAAAACTATGAAGAACTGAAGACAAGTATTATATCAAGAACAACTTGGGATTTTGGGGGGAAGTGCTGGAGAATACAGAAATGGATATGAGTACAATTAAAAAAAAAACATGTTAAAGGCAGGTCATCCAAGAAAAACAGAAATTCAGGATAATACTCCCCTGTTCACAAAGTTCCGGGACTCATTTTTTTTTATTCGAATAAGTAGACTTACATACTATTTGGTTCTATCTCCTTCAAAGTAGTCCCCTTGTGAGTGTACACACTTATTCCAACGTTCCTGCCACTGAAGGAAGCACCTCTGGTAGTCACTTTGCGGAATAGCCCTCATCTGTCTCGTCGCGTTGGCTTGAATCTGCTCAATGTCATCGAATCTACGACCTTTCATTGTTTTCTTAAGTTGCGGGAACAAGAAAAAGTCACACGGAGCAAGATCGGGTGAGTATGGAGGATGCGGGAGCAATGGAATGTTGTGTTTCGTCAAAAATGCGTTTGTGGTGACAGACCTGTGTGCAGGTGCATTGTCATGATGAACACGCCAATTGCCTGTGCGCCACTTCTCAGGGCGATGTCTGCGCACAGCGTCGCGGAGGCGTTGCAGGACTGTTTTGTAGAATTCAGCATTGACACTCTGTCCTATAGGGACGTATTCATGATGCACCAGGCCATCAATATCGAAAAACGCTACTAACATGGTCTTGACATTGGACTTGACCTGTCGTGCCTTCTTCGGCTGAAGAGATGATTGCGTTTGCCACTGGGAAGACATTTGCTTTGTTTCCGGGTCATATCTGTACACCCAGCTTTCATCACCAGTTATTATCGAGGACATGAAATTTGCGTCGTTTTTTGCTATCTCAAGGAGGTCAGTGCAAATGGACAACCGATCGTCCTTCTGGTCCTGTCAGGTGGCGTGGCACGAGTTTCGCTGACACCCGTCTCATGTGCAAATCTTCAGTTATGATTTTATGACACGTACCAATTGATATTCCAAGATCATCAGCAACCTCTCTGATAGTCAGACGTCGGTTAGCGCATATCATTTCTTGCACATGTGCAACGAACTCGTCGGTGTGGGAGATGGAGGGTCTCCCTTGACGGGGGCCATCTTCAAAGGATCGGAGTCCACTTTTGAAACGGGAATACCTCTCAAATGTTTTAGATCTACTTAAACAGGACTCTCCGAAAGCTGTTTGCAACATTTCGAGAGTTTCTGAACCAGTTTTTCCTAGACGAAAACAGAAATCAATACACACACGTTGTTGAATTTTGCTGTCCATTTTTGAAACGCGACGAGCACTATTACGTCACATCCGCTTATACGCTACCACACAGCGCATGCGCGAAATTACAAACTTCAGATTTGGTACATAGAGTGGCACGTGGTTGACACGTGCACTGTGTTAATATCACCTAGCTCCTTATAACGGTTTTCCAGATAAAAAATGAGTCCCGGAACTTTGTGAACAGGGGTGTACTTGCTTTACAAAACCTGAAAAACTCCAAGCTTTGAAAAGATGAAGGAAACTTTACAATTACCTCTCCAATGAAGTGTCAGGTAGAACATTAGCAAAACAAGTGTGGAACCAATCCCTCAAGGGCAGCTCACTGATGACTTGATGCTGACACAAATGATTGTAGAGTTTCTGTCCTTGCTCTTCTTTTTTTAAACACTGCATTGTGTATTCTGGCTGTTGAATAGTGAACACTATTTTATGTACTTATTTTCTCAATATATATAATTTTTTTTTTTCTGCAATCATTCATGCTGAACTACTTTTATTGTCATTATTATCTGGCTCTTTATCTGTCAAAAATCATTTGTCATGTCTGTTTAAAGACATAATTTCTAGCAGAACATGTTCATCTGCAGTAAAGCTGTTTGTTTCAGTCTCATAAGATGTTATGCTTATAATTAATCATTATAGTCAAGATACAAAAGGTGCTTACCAGCCAAACACGGCTGGGAGAGGACAAGCACACTGTCACGAGACAATAAGGTGCTTACACGCACACCTTTGTCTCTAACAGCAGCGACACTATCGCTGTTACCACTCATCTCAAACAATCAACAACAACGTAGTCTAGCGGACACGTTTCCACACTGTATATAGCATTAACTAAATGAACTCAAAGACTGTGTCAATCTTGACATAATATAATAACAACTAGTAAATGCCAGATTTATGAGGTACTCAAAAAGCACAAGAAGTTACCAATCTGTCTCGACAACCTACCAGTATTCAAATATTACAAATATCACTTCTGGGACTACGACAACTTCCAAGATCATATATAACATCGATCCTAGCAACAACTAAAACCACCACACAACAAACACCAGCTCTTCAACACAAGAGCAACAACGGGACACATCGGTTCCCTTCTACAACGTCTGTCAACTCCCCTTGAACATACCTTGTAACCTTCCATACCTCAGGCTAACTCTATCCAATAATAACTACTACTTTAGTCACGTCATAACAATCAAAGTTCAGCTGCTCGTGCAAACATCACATGCAACTCACAAACGTTTAACTCGACTTACATTTCAATCACTTTTGCCACAACAATATACCTAATAAACCTTGCTCACCCAGGAGCATACAACCATAGCAACTTCTCAAAATTGCATCTTGACACACACCTTTGTCCTTGACAATAGTGACATCATTGCTATTATCACTAACCTAACATTAAAAACAATAGCAATGTTGTCCAGAGGACAAGTTTCACTGTACATAGAAATAAGTGAAATTAAAGACTGTGCCAGTCTCGACATGAAATAATCTTAGTTAGTATATGCCATACATAAGAGGTACTCAAAGGGCACAAAAAACTACCAATCTATCTCGACAACTTACTAGTACTCATATAATACTAACATCACATCTGGCACTACAACAACCTCCTGGATCAGAAATAAACTTGATCCTTGCAGTTAGAAAAACCGAACAACAGACATATGCTCTTCCACATTAGAGCAACACCGAGGTACGTCCGTCCCCTTCCAAAACTTCCATCAACTCTCTATTCACAAACTTCCTACCCTTTTAACCTTTCACATATCAGGCTTACTCTAGCCAATAACAATTTCTACTTTTGTCAAATGACATAACTATCAGAGTTCAGTTGCTCATGTAAACATCACATGCAGCTCAAAATGTTTAACTTGACTTACATTGCATTCACATTTGCCACAGCAAAGCACCCCACAAAACCTCACTCCCTGAGGAGCATACAACCACAGCACTTTCTCAAAATCACACCTTAACAATCACCATCATTACCTTTCAGCTCCTGTAGAGCACAGGTCATCCTGCCCTGTGCCATCATTTCAAGGTCTGTCGATGTCTTCTTTATCCCTCTCATGTCTGTTATCCAGTTCTCGTCTCCGTGCATTTTTTGGTCTCCCTCTGCTTCTCACAAGCTGGTGACTCCAAAACAGGGATTGCCCTACAATGCTATCAACCAGTTTTCTTAATGTGTGTCATATCAATTGCCAGCGTCTTCACCTCACCTCCTGTTACACTGAGGTTTGCCAAGTTCTTTCCATCAGTTTCATAATTGTCACATGTAGCCTATACCTTGGGCTATAACATTTTTTTTTTCAAAACTACTTATGTACATAAGACCTGAACTTAAGGGCAGTGTTAAAAAAGCTACTAAAGCAAGAATGAACAAAAAAAATATAACCAATCAAAGCAGACCAAAAAAAAAAAATATATTCTTTTCTCTTTTCGCTGTTACCACTAACACTGACAAACAACATTTTTCTTTCTTATATAAGAATAAGTGTTCTTAGGTCAGTTTCTTGCGCTGATTTCAAATCTGAAATCCGTTTATCTCTATCACGTCGGGTTCTTAAGATATTTGTGAATAAATATATTTTTGGGAAACCGTTATTTGCTCCGTTTCATTTTTACTATATAACTTATTAAAAATTAATAAAAAGCAACATAATTCTACTTTTTATACTGCTAAAAGATGCATGACATATGTTACGCGATTTTTCAAATAGTTACTGTATTTTGAAATAATTCTGAGCAAAATATGGCTTCTAGAAGTTGTAGAAATTCGGCTGATCTGTTCTGTTACATGTTCGGATATTTTACCGATCGTGTTGACCAGAATATCTTTATATCTTTACTAAAGAAAGCATATGAACTTTATTTCGATTCGAAAGTTGATGATGCAAATAACTCTTGGAAGCCAAATGCAGTTTGTTCGATACATTGGCAGGTTGGTTACGAAAATCGCCGAAGCATAAGTCGATGCCTTTTGGAGTGCCCAATACTCCGATATCTAAATTTCGTCATAGACACAGAGAACTTGTTGAATACTTTGAGATGGATGATGACATTTGCTATTGCAAAGATGTAAACGGTCATGAGCACATAGTCAACGAATGGCGATTTTTCATCGATTCTTCCAAGACTAGTCTAAAAGCCGTGTTATTGCATAACATAAATTTATTTTCATCAATTCCAGTCACCTACTCTGTTCATATGAAAGAAACTTATGACAATATGGCTATACGTTTGGAAAAAATAAAGTACAATGACTACCAATGGCAGATTTGTGGAGACCTAAGGTCATTGCAATTCTCACGGGCATGCAGACTGGGTATACTAAATTTTGTTGCTTCCGATGTGAATGGGACAGCCGCAACAGACAGGAACATTATGCAAGAAAGGTGTGGCCTATCCGGGATCGTATGCAGCTCGGGAATAAAAATGTAATACACGAGCTATTAGTTAACAAAGACAGCTTCATTTTACCACTGTTACATATAAAGTTGGGGCTCATGAAGAATTTTGTAAAAGCGTTAGATAAAACGAGCAAAGCTTTCACTTATCTTCGAGAAAAGTTTCCGCAAGTTAGCGATGCAAAGATAAAGGAAGGTATCTTTGTAGGACCTCAGATTAGGAAAGTTATTGCAGACAAACAATTCGAGAACTTGTTACATGATAGTGAACTTCGCGCATGGATGGCATTCAAATCGATCGTCGATAACTTTCTGGGAAATCACAAATCTGTTGACTATGTTGCATATTGTTAAGCAGTGCATCTATGCATACAGAATTATGGGCTGTAACATGTCCCTCAAAATCCATTTGCTCGATTCGCATCTTGACTTTTTCCCTGACAACCTTGGCGAAGTCAGCGATGAACATGGAGAACGATTCCATCAAGATATCGCCGTAATGGAGTCACGTTATCAAGGACGGTGGAGTGTGACCATGCTTGCCGATTATTGTTGGATGCTTCATCGCGATGTACCACATGCCATTCACCGACGAAAGTCGAGTGCAAAGAAATTCAAGCCTACATAACTGTTATACTTCTTGTACGAATGATGTCGTAATACTGTATGCGTTGTTAAAAAACTTCAATTGCGTATTTCTAGAGATCCCGACCTGATAGAGAAAAACGGTTTGCAGATTTAAAAACAGCGCATTAAAATTGACCAGAAAAACATAGAAATGTTAGAGAAAGAAAAAAAAAGTTTTTTTTGTTAGTCAGTGTAATCTAACATCAAAAACAATAGCAATGTTGTCCAGAGGACAAGTTTCCCCACTGTACCTAGAAATAAGTGAAATTAAAGACTGTGCCAGTCTCGACATGATATAATCTTAGTTAGTATATGCCATACACAAGAGGTACACAAAGGGCACAATAAACTACCACTATAGTATTGGCAAATCCCTTGACAGGAAGCCTGAACCAAGCATTTACATGCTCTTTCAGTGGTGGTTTCTGTAGCAATATATTTAACATGTTGTTGCCAGCCTCACACAGTCACCTTCACATTAAAATGAAATGCCCGAGGGAGCAACAGTCATATTCTTTCTTTGTGTCATCAGAGACTGCTGGGAACAACATGGGGCAAGACAACAAGACTAAACTAAAGAGAATAAATATGAAAGCTGGACTGCTTACAAACTGCAGTAAGCTCTCATAAAAGGACTGGCTTATGTATCGATAAAACCGTGTGGAGATCCAAAAGAGATCAACTTCAGAGCTCACCAAGCTGCTTACAGCTTGAACAATGGCTAGGAAATACTGATTTTGTGGGTCTTGGTCCTGTGAATAAAATGTTACAGAAAAAAGTATGAGTTATTCTACAAAACCTATACTTAATTCATTGGTTGGTAAGTCTCAAAATTATTGAAAGAGGACACAGTACACCATTCCAAAAGTTGTCTGTGATATATACTGTTTTCATGAAGCTAATTTGTTCTCTCTCTCTCTCTCTCTCTCTATATATATATATATATATATATATATATATATATATATATAGATATATATATATATATATATATATATATATATATATATATATATATATATATATATATATATATATATACTAGCAGATATGCCCAGATATACTTGTTGCCCGAGTATAAAAATGTAAATGAACTGTTAATAGCGTCTTTCATCTGTTAAAGAAGAGATAAGACTTGATTAAATAGTTGTGTCCTTAATAAATGGTCTGGGGTACCGTTTGGTGCATTTGTTATCTTTCATTCAAGGTGAGTTGCAGCTGTTGCTGTTATATACACTTGCAAGATACCTCAAAGATACATATTCACAATTAATGAATAGTATTGTTACTGAACAATACTATTCATTGAAGTATGAATAGTACTTCATACTATTCATACTTTTCCGTATCTGATATTTTTTCAGCTTCAGATATCACATACCACAAACTTATTCTGCAGTGGCAGATTGCCTTCTTCTACCAGTTTCATTCTGAGAATCTTGTGTTCCTGGGGACCATCTATTGATTCTGGAGCTAGTAAGATTGTTGCTCTTTGCAGCTCCTTCACCTGCTCGGTACGATGGTTCCAAACAAAATCCTGAATATTCTGATTTACAGGTAAAATACCTGGTAGAATAAGAAAAATTAATGCAACTTGAATTACACATCTCAAATGGTGCGAAAAATAATGTACATTCCACCCTGGTACACCGAGCTTTCTTACATAGATTACACAGTAAATTAAGTGTGAGTAATATAGTACTTAATGTCCCAAATACATACAGAGGTGTCATACTACAGCTAAATATGGCAGCTGACTCAAATATAAGTAATATAAACAACTCATACTCAGCTTTTTACACTTGATGTATTGTGTATTTCTACAATGAGTTCTCTGTTAACTTCACTTATTTCGTTCATTAGTCTTTGTCGCTCCTTATGGAGCACAGAGCCACCATTGACATTGG
Source organism: Oreohelix idahoensis (assembly GCA_024509875.1). NCBI lineage: Eukaryota > Metazoa > Mollusca > Gastropoda > Stylommatophora > Oreohelicidae > Oreohelix > Oreohelix idahoensis. The sequence goes on from JAMPIV010020945.1 coordinate 110,495, forward strand.
CCTCCTTGCAGGAAGCCTGCATTAAAGCACTTGCTCCTACAGTGGTAGTTTTTGTGGCAACTTGTTTTAAATGACAAGGTTGCCAGCTCCATGCAACCTCAAATTAGTTGCCTCTTATGACATGCCTGAAGCAGCAGCAGTCCTAATCTCTCTCCGCCTCATTAGAGGCTCACCTGGATCTACAAGGGGCATTGTCTTTATGGGAGCCTATAATATTTTATATCATGCTATTTCAAATGTTCAAAACATGAATCCTGAATTCGAAGAAGAACAGCAGTTGGTCAGTAAAATAAATGAATGCTGAATAGGGAAAGGTGATACAAAAATAAAATGGGATTAATGAGAAAAAAAAAATTCAGAGACATCTAAGATTGGAAAAATACACGAGACGATTTATGCTCCTAAAGGAATACATGGGTTGGGAAATATCCATTTAAATATCCTCCAGATAAACAAACCCAAATATTCTAAATATATATTTAACTTTCAAATATAAAAATACAGCATATTACGTTGCATATCTCACCCAGCACAATTTTCCATACATGCGTCCTGTACATTGCAGGCACACCAAAGCGAAGACAGAACTGAACAAGCTTTTCTTTTTTGATTGGCTGTTCTTCCAATAAAATCTCAATAGATTTTTTCTCTTCAACGGTTCTGAAGCCGACTTTTTCATAAAAATGAGTTCGAAAATTTCTCTCATGTTCTGTCATCATTATCCTGAAGAAAAAAGTAATCAGTTTATAAGTGTATAGTTATTTAAATGAATACGGATACATTAATGGTTTTTCTTTTTTATGCTTAAGTATAGGGTACTTGGCAGCAGTCTGATGCTCGGCCAGGCATCTAACCCAGTAGCATACTCTTCTCATCCATGACAAGTAGAAAGACAACACATACAACACTGAGTTAAACTCACATTACATAAAAGTATTCAAGCTGATATACATCTCTAAACTTGCTAAAACTGTGCTTCAGAAAAAGAAAGAGGTTCAGCATTTTCTGGCAGCAGACGTGATCTTTCTGAATGTCACCAGCATTATTAAATGCACATTGGCAAACTTGATAAAAAAATTCGTAACTGCTATTAGCAGAAGATCAAGACTCATAAGAGGATTGAAGTACCTCACAGAAATTCAATTACCAATTGGATGAAAAAGTTTAAAACAACTAGTTCTCTATTAACAAATCACAAACTGGACTAGGCCTAAACAAGAAGGTGGTATGTCTAAACAGGAGACATTTCTATGTCAAAAACAAACAAAACAAATCACTAAAATGTGCATCTCTGGAACTAGACATTCCTAAAGCAGCAAAGAGGCAATTAAGACTTGTAGCCAGTACAGCTTTTAAGCAAAACGGTGAACCTCAGAACACTGCTATTAGTGTTCAACAACTTTTAAACAATGTGGTGTTATTTTTTTTAGGACTGATTTATTGGAAGTGGACCAACTGCCTGATCAGCTCATTCATCATATCCCCCCCCATATTAGACTTTCTCTAAATTTGTTTCCGATTTAGTAATAACTCTATCGTATTAATACTATTGTTTTCTTATTATTATTATCTCTGTGCTTATTCCTCTCATTCCTACGCTCACCATTCTCTTTTACATCTCTTTTACTTCTTTTATACATCTGCACCTTCGTTTTTTCATATTGAGGAAAATTAGGAAATCCTCACAGCTGGCCTTTAGACCGAAAACTAACTAACGGACTCTAGCAGTGCATATTTTATTACTTGTCTACAATTTTATGTATAAACTAAGTCACAGCGTGGACCTTTAACTGTCCTGGAAGGATTAATTCTCTACATTGACTGTGGTTGAAGTAAAAATATTCCTTTTTGTTCGGAACAGACTGTATTTTAAGATAAAAACCACACTTTTTGCAGAGATTAAGATACTGTAAACAGTGTCCACGGACTCTAGCAGTGCATATTTTATTACTTGTCTACAATTTTGTATAAACCATTGTGTACCAATTTTATTGCTTCTTACTCATTCCTACTCCCCTCATTATTTCTTTCCTATTGACTATTATCATGTCCGAGTGCAAAAACTCTAATCAAAATATAGGCAATACCACTAATTCATGGCTTAAACTATCAGGGCTTAAAATTGGTCATTTAAACATTTACCACCTGCTAGGTAAGCTTTCTGAAGTCTCCACCTCCCTCCAACAAAACTTCCACATATTTGGTTTTTCTGAAACCCGTCTCAATGACAAAATTACAGATGACGAAATTAGGATTAATGGATTCACCACCATTCGCAGGGATCCTAACAGACAACATGAAACAGGGCTAGTCATATACATCTCAACATCTCTTCAGTACAAACGCCGTGATGATCTGGAACATACTGGCATTGAATGTTTATGGCTGGAAATAAAACTCCCCAACCTGACCCCCGTTCTAATTGGTTACCTGTACCGAAACCCTAGCTCTTCTGCTGTATGGTTTGACACATTCTCACGAATGATGGACAACGTTTGGGCTTCTTCGAAGGAAATTATTCTACTGGGAGATTACAATATTGACCTTCACAAACCGAACAACACGTGGAATGATATCACCATCTCATACAACCTCATACAGTTAATCAATCAACCCACGAGAGTAACAGACTCATCATCTACACTAATTGATCATATCTATACGACCTGCCCAGAAAACATTATAGAATGCACAGTCCCACAGACATCATTAAGTGACCACTATCCTATTTGCTGTACCTGGACGAGAAAGGGGTTTAAAGCACCTAAAACGGAACACATCACAGTCCATTACAGGAATTTCAAAAACTTTAACATTCAATTATTCCTACAAGACCTACAAATATCCCCTCTCTCATACGTGTACCAACTTCCGCATCCAGAAGAAGCCATAACATACTGGACACAAACTTTCAACAACGTATTCGACAAACATGTTCCTATAAAGCAGGTTCGGGTCAAAAACATCAGAAAGACCCCATGGATAACCAACGAAATACTATCAACAATGAGAGAGCGGGAAGAAGCACATAAGCTCAAAGATTTCAGCAGGTATCGGATGCTTAGAAACAAAGTACAATATCTCATTCGTCAGGAAAAGAAACTACATTTCAGAAAGATGATTCAAGACAAAGCAAACAGCAAAGAAGTCTGGGCAGCCATTAGAACACTAACACACAAATCAAAGTCACTAAACTTTTTACCAAAAAGCTGCTCCCTCACGGCAACTCATTTTAGCAACCACTTCAAAACAGAAATTAGCCTTCTCAAGTCGACACTAAAGCCAATGGACTGCGATATTAGTAAATTGACAGTCTTCTGCAACACTGAACACACCACAACAGATCTAAGATATATTCCTTTTCTAACAGTACATGAAGTTCTCAAATATATCTTGGCATTAAAAAACAACAATTCATCTGGGCTTGATGGTATCAGCAATAAGATTCTACGTTACGCTGCGCCCATCATTTGCGACTCCTTAACCTATGTATACAACCAATGTATTGCACACAACTACTTCCCCACAGCATTTAAATCTGCCAAAGTGTACCCCCTCTATAAATCTGGCTCACATAGCGATCCCAATAGCTACAGACCAATATCCCTTCTATCATCTCTTTCAAAACCACTAGAGAAACACCTTTACAACACCACATTTCAACACTTAACAACAAACAAACTGCTCATTGATAGCCAGTCAGGTTTTAGACCCAAACATTCCTGTCACACAGCGCTCACCAAAATGGCAGACAACTGGCTGTCGAACATAAATGATGGAAAATTATGTGGTGCTGTTTTTTGTCGACTTCAAGAAAGCATTTGACATGATTGACCACACTATCTTGGTTCAAAAGTTGGAAACCCTCAGAATAGGCTCTAATCCACTAAACATCATCAAATCATTCCTGGCAGATCGACAACAGTTAGTGCTTCACAACAACTCGGCATCAGATTTCTCGAAGGTAGTTACAGGAGTACCGCAGGGCTCTATTCTTGGGCCCCTACTCTTCGCAATGTTCATCAACGACCTGCCACTACATCTAAAATATTCAATTTGTGACCTCTTTGCAGATGATTGTACTATCTACACTAGTGACAATGACTGCGTGGCACTTGAAATGACTCTTCAAAGCGATGTAGACAATCTAACAAAATGGAGTAATATGAATCGTATGCCAGTAAACACAACAAAAACGAAATCTATGTTGATTACCACCAGACAGAAACTCCTAAGCTGCACCAAAAGTCGCTACAGCTACACGCGGAATCAATACAAATTGAACATGTAACAGAACACAAAGTTCTGGGGATCACGATTGACCAGCACTTAACGTGGAACTCCCATGTACGGAATTTAACCAAACACATAGCACAAAAGACGTACCAGCTAGCCAAAATAAAACACTTCTTAGACGCAGACACTAGACTATTGTTCTACACCTCACATATACAGACACATCTAGATTACTGCTCTACACTATGGGATTGTTGCCCTGCTTCCACCTCGAAGAGACTGCACTCCCTGCAAAAGAGAGCAGTGCGTCTGATCACCGATAATCGCACGACACCACACACAAGGACAGGAAAAGAACCCAAAATACTTTCGCTAAAAAGAGTCTTCTCTACAACAAAGCCAAGCTGACTCACACAATTCTATCTAACAATGCCCCGTCGTACCTAAGATCATTGTTTCAAACCAGTAGAAGGGAGGGACAACGATTACATCAGTTACGTCTGCCCAAACCTAGGATCGACCTGTTCAAAAAGAGTCTAGCCTACTCTGGTGCCTACTTATGGAACAGCCTTCCACACCACCTAAAAAGCCTTCCTACACAATATTCTTTTAACAAAGCACTTTTCAAACACTTCCTCAACACTGATTATCTACCCCCATAGAAACAGTATTTGCCTGTCAACATCTCATCCATAGGTCAACATTTCTTTTCCTCTTCCGCTCATTTTTGTGTGTGAATAATTTGTTTTATATCCATGTAATATCATTATTATATTCACTTTAAAATATTATTATATAATGTAATGTATGTGTGAATGTACCCACATAATACTGTACTTTAGAAATGTGAGTCGTGAGAATGTACCCGCATACCAAAAATACAGATTAATTGTAGACGGATTGACCGCATGAGTGAGTGTCGGTATACATAATTTATTTATTTTTATTTATTGTTTTATTTATTTTATTTTATTATTACTTTTTTCCCCCATTTACTAGCTTGTTTGTTTCAAAAAAAAAAAAAACCCTACTTATTTTTTTTATTATGCTTGCATACTGTAAATGAATGCTGTTATGGTAACTTTATAATGTTGCATGCCTTTAAATTAATGCTTAAAGCATCATGTGGGAATGAAAGGATATAGTATGCAAGGTTAATGAGAGTGGAAGGGCAGAATGTTAGACGGGCCTGCGCGCCCAATTCTTTACCCTTCGAAAATAAAGTTTGTTCGTTCGTTCGTTCGTTCTCACAGAGGCATGATAAAGTGAATCTTACCCAGCAAAACCCTGCTCTTTGGACAATCTTCATGCTAAGATACCTGCTGTGATCAATGCCACAACTAAACACAACAAAAGCTTGTGAAACTTCAACAGAATACTATTCTTTGTATCAACAATCATTAATGATAATGATGGCAATTATGCTTATACTTAACAGCTTTCAGATTATATTCTCTAAAATATAATAAATTATGTTCCTAATGGATATTACAGTTTGTCTGTATTTCAAACAGAGCCTAAGTTATTAAAATTTACATTAAATGCACAAGAACTGTATGGCCTCTATCTTACACAAGATGGGTTGTAAATCACACTCCTAGTGCTATGTCCTAAACAATTTCCTGCTAAGGACGGACAGAGATTCTGAAATCATCATTTCCTTTCTTACTGCTTCTAATGGAGCACAAAGCCACCACTACAGACCCCCCTTGAGGTGGCCTATGCCAAAGCATAAACACTTGTAGTGGTGGTTTCTGAAGCTATTAGTTTTACATGATGAGGCTGTCAACCTCAAGCATGACCTCCTACTGGTCACCTTTTATGATAAGAATACAACAGGGAGCATTAGTCTTATTCTTCCGTTGGTGGTAAATGTGAGCTTCATTCACAGGCATGTCAGGAAGTTGAGGCTGCAGTGTCATGCTTGACACTGCAGGCGCCAGCTAGCAGCAAGGTGAAAAAGGGGCAGCTGCAGTGTCATGCTTGACACTGCAGGCGCCAGCTAGCAGCAAGGTGAAAAAGGGGCAGCTTTGTAAGTCCAGCCTTGGTGGTTGTACTGAAACTCTTGCAAGAATTCTGCCATATGTCCCCACCATATACCATGGATATATGGTCCCTCACAGGACCTGAATCTATCAGAGGATCTCAGAGCAAGTGAAGCTGCAGAGATGCAGTGTACAGAACCCACTGGCAAGTGGTACATGCTCTGGCACTCATCAGCTGACTCTGAAATCATAGGTCAAATGATGTTTGCTATTAAATGGCTGGAGCAGGCAGGCTGGTACCCAAAGCGAAATGATCAAGATCCACCTGTGTAAGGATACACTCCAGTGATCATCCAACCGGTCCCCAACTTTGAAACAAGCATTAAACAAATCCCTCTAAGGTTAAGGACCCTCCAGCTCGTGGAACTGCACACCCTCACCATTAACACAGCTATGCTGACCTAGACAAATAAGCTTTATTTCATCTGGAGCTGGGCAGTGAACTGATGGTGACTCTGGGGGTCAACTGCTGAGTAGGGGGAAGCCCTAAGTGAAACAGGGTGTGACAAGCCTATACAGTGCAGTCACGATAAGTAGAAGTCGCTAGGACCATCTAAAGTACTTCTGTAAGTGTAATAACATTTGAATCGCGTTTTGGCTTAGTATTTTAGCATGCTCTAGTAGCAGTTCCTACATGCATTCCTAGAGCGATAACTATTGCAGGACAAGGAAGCCAATGTAAGAGTTACCTTCTCTAACCTTGGGACTTTTCTGTTGTGTCTAGTGTTTTCCTTCCATCTTTCTTACTGAGTGCCTGCCAAATACTGGTTTGTGTATTATGTACTATTCACATGCCTTGTGTTTCACTCTTCAGATCTCAAACACATAATCCCATTGCTGTCAGAGTTTACTGCAAGCCTTTTTCTCGCAAACCGAGGTGAACCAATGTTCGCCCTGATGATAACGTGCCTGCTGGTTTAATGAATGTTAGCATTGTAATCTACTGGTGACAGCTAGGACGTTTGTCGCCTATTCACCAACAAATTAAGTACTGCCACAAAGTACTGTAACTTAGGCAATGAAGGCAGAACTTCTACTTATGCGAATCCATGTTTGAGTTGGGACAGAAAAATTACTTCGACTTATCCAAAAAATTCTAGTTATCAGAAATCAACTTAAATGAAGTTTTTTTAACAAAGCTAAAGAAGATATTTGCCTGGGACCTTCAGAAATGCTTCTACTTTAGCAAAATTCAATTTAAGCGAGTTTTGCTTAAGTCAGTGAATGTTAACCTTTTGGAGGTCCCACACCCCTTTACTGCATCTAAAGAAGCCTCGAACCCCATTACAGCATCTAATGAAGCCTTGCAACCCTTTGCATAATCTTAAGAAGCCTCGCACCCAATTATCTTCTAGCTCACAAAATATGCCAAAAATGAGAAAAAGAAATACAAGTTTGATTTGGGAAAATGTTATTTACAAAATATGGCCAAGATTCGGTATGGAATTAACATTGTCAATGTTCTATTTTGTACAAATACATTTGCGTTCTGTGTATTATATAATGTTAAAGATGAATCGCCTTATAAAAGATCTGACATGTCTCGCACTCCCTGAAGGTAAGTCTCGCACCCCCAGGGGATGCATGCACCCCTGGTTAAGAAGTACTGGCTTAAGTGGACTGCTCTGTATGTCTTTACACTATTGGCAGGAATAATTCATTACAAAAACTTAATCTGTGCCAACAGACTATAGGTGGTGGGGAATGAACAGTGATGAAGGACACCTTGAACTCAAAATTCGAAAACAGAGGGTATCCCAGAATACCAGCCAGCTAATGAACAATGCTGAGCATGTGCTCAGGACTTGTTGAGTTGGTGCAACTTTCTGATTTTGTAAGAAAGCATTCAAAATTCTATCCCAAACAAGGAAGATGGGGAAAAAATAGTGAAAACCCAAAACTAAAGGGATCGAAACAACAACATATCCTTTCTTTGCCTCCTCATATATGTAGAAGTGCCTATTATTTCACTTCTTTCCTGGTCTAGCGTGCTGTATGCTTCAGAATGATTACACAGTAAATACCTTGATAACTCGAATATGAATTATGATACATTTTTCCATTGGCTAGCAAGTTTGTTGCATATGTTAATTTGTCCATTAATATGATGTGTTACATAGTAAAATTACTATACTACTGTAATTTTATGTTTCTAACAGCACCAGATGTGACAATATCAAGTTATGCACAAACCACTGTTTTCTTCACTAACATTTTTAGTAGCTGATTAAAGCGGTAAATCTTGTTGCCTGTGACAATGCTCATTCGCACTAGAATTGTTCAGTCCCATAGTTATAATGTTGCAGTGGGTTTTTAATGTAATTCAATTCATACCTATGCTAGCAATGCTAGAATAAGTTTCACACCGTCATGTTTTCTACCATGAAGCAAATAACTTCTGTTATTGTGGTGGTAATTGAATTTAACACGTATTATTTACTCCATACCATAATGGTTGAAGTATGGACTAGTAGACACAAACCACTATGTTTATTAATTGTCTACTGATACAAAAGGGTATAAACTGGTGGTGGCATTTCGTCTCACATTGCAATTTTGTGTGTGTGTGTGTGTTTATCGTATGGCCTCAGTCTTTGTCAGATGCTATTACTTGTGACAAACCTGGAAACAGGGCTAAGTTTAGATTAAGGCTAGCTGTATCAGCTATTTTTAATCAGTGTGAGATGGGGGAACACAGCCTGAGAATACTGATCATCGATCAATATATTCAGCACTTTGTTTGCATGTCTAGGTTTTTGTTTTTAATTGCAGGGCCTCAATGTTTTTGGATGTTATTAAGGTCATTATTGTTAGAAGGCATAAAAAAGGTAAACACTAAGGAACTGAAGCACTTAAGATGGGTAAGTTTATATTTTCATGTTTGTTGCAATACACTGTTTGGGTTGAAATGAAGCACCATGGGCCGTGTCGTCCATTTTGCCCGAATCGATATCTACCCCGCGTCGTTAGAATTAGAGTTGGGTTTAGATTTAGAAATACTAAACCTAACGCAAAAACTATAATCCTATAGAATTTTTGTGTTACATTTAGCATTTCTAAATCTAAACTCAACTCTAATCCTAACCCCCAATTGACACAGCTGACTCAACTGGCCACTGAATAGATAACTATCCGGGCTAGATTTGTCGCACATCATCTCTTTTTCGTCTGCAATCATAACTCGCCATGCACTGTTACCATAAGCACATCCAACATTTCGAGCATGCGTAAAAGTGCTGTGCATGTGTTGTCATTGCACTCACATACAGAATTGATTTTGCTGTAATTATCGTAATAATCTACACAATGGCCTACTACATTGCTTCACGTTTTGTTTGTGGTTTCATCGTCAACGGTTAGAACGCACATAAATTAAGATGTTACCTAAAATTAATCCTAACCCTTTCCCACCTTACTGCTACATAAAAAATCCCCCCCCCCCCAAAAAAAAAAAAAACCACAAGACAATATCGTTTGCTACATTCCAAATAACAAACAAAAAACTTCCAACTTGCCCATCATCAATCCATTAGATATCTGGGCTAATTAAGGCTAAAGATGACCACATAGCCCACAGTGCTTCATTTCAACCGATTGTTTGCAGATGAGTGGTGATGCAACTGCCATGTTGCTCGCTTTTAAAAAAGCCTCACTCTATTACTGACCATAACCCTGTGACACCAAACCCACTCTTTTTCGAGACTGTTCCGATAAAATTTAAAAAAACCTCTATATGACACGTCTTTGAACGAACGTTTAACTGGAAACAGGCTGTGGTGTTGGGTTTGGCTTATGGTTAGTGATTATAGAGGCTATTTTGTAATGAATCGAAGACACACACCGGCAGTATAGGAAGCCCCTCTGGCAACGTGGCGGAATGTGTCTGCTAGTTCTTTCTTCTACCTAAAACCTATATGATTTGGGTAGCACCTAGAGGATGAGGACAGTAAACAAGGTCCGCCATGTTGCCAGACTGGCTATCCATATCTACGTTACTGCTAGCCCTTACCTAACCCGAGCCCAGTTTCGAGCTTTGTCGAACAGCTAGCCTTAATCTAACAATAACCCTGTTCCGAGCTCGGTAAAATTCAGTTTTAGCATCAGCGTTTGTCCAGCGATCAAGAGTGACAAGAGTTACTTCCCTTTATTACACAGTGTTGCCGGATATTTTGTATGTCAAGAAATCACACTGGTGATGGCAACATGTAATTCACTCACACACAAATTGGACTACTTTGAATGAAGAGGCTGACAGAATGGCAAAAGAAGGTTCACATCTACCTCAGCATGAAGCAAGCATAACTTTCGAGGAGGCAAAGAGTTTTATAAGAATCAGATACAGAAATAAATGGAATGGAGAACATATGAGGTGATAACCATCAGCTGCTTTTTTTTCCTGGTGTTCCTTTCAGCGTGTTCTTTCCCGGTGTTCCTTTCAGCGTGTTCTTTCCCTTCCTTAAGAATGTAGAACATCCAGGTCATACACAGAATGATGCTTACTACCAGCTCAACAGAAGAGAACAAGTGGTAATCTTCAGACTCCGCACTGGCCACAACAGATTGAGATACCATCTATTCAACAAGCTGAAGATAGGAACTACCGATCAGTGTAACTGTGGCACTAATAAAATGACTACTGAACATCTGCTTCAATGTTGCCCCTTATATGCGGTACAGAGGAAGCGCATATGGCCGACGACAGTTCCTTTCGTGGAAAAGCTTTACGGGGATTCAAATAGCCTCAAACTGACTACTGCTTTCTGTGAGAACATTCAAGTGGACGTCTGAGAGTGTACGAAGAAGAATTCTATTTTGCTACTTTTAAATTAGGCTATTTTCTCGCTACTTTTCTTGAATATGTCAGGCAACACTGCATTGTAAAGGGAAGTTGCTCTTGAACGCTGATGCTAAGGTAATATTCAACTTTAGTGCCACCGAGCTCCAAATTTTACACCGAGCTCTGTCAAAATTAATAGCCTACTAATAATAGGCCTAACACCCAACAAACACTGTGTCCGTTAAAAAAAAAAAAATCCAGCTTGATGCGAAACAGTAAATAAATATCAGACAAACATAAAGGTATGTTTTCAGGCACTCGTAAGAAATAAAGAAGTAGAACACTAGACAACAGAAAAACAACAGACGTGAGTGCCTTACCCAGGATTCGAACCCCGGACCTTCCGTACGACTACACCACCCAGCTATACAAGCGAATCCTGGGTAAGCCACTCATGTCTGTTGTTTTTCTGTTGTCTAGTGTTCTACTTCTTTTTTTTTTTTTTTTTTCGTACGCCCGCTAATACTCGAGGCGAAATCTCAGGTTATTATTTATGTCTAACTTGACATTGATTTTACGTGAGTATCCCTTTATTTCTTGTACAGAGACAGGTGTCCCTCGCCATTCAGGCAAATACTCGCCGATTTCGGAGGTACCCATTGCAGCTGGATCGGCTCAGGAGCCGCCAGTCCCTGGTCGACGACACTTCTTCAAATGTTCTCGCCAGGTCGAGTTAATCCAGTCCAAATCCCGGTCGACGAAAAATCCTCAAATGCCGTCGCCCGGGTTTGATTCTGTATCACCCGGTCGCCAGAGCGGTGTTGTAACGACTACGCTAGCGCGGCTCCCGTTCTACTTTTTTATTTCTTACGAGTGCCTGAAAACATAACTTTATGTTTGTCTAATATTTATTTACTGTTTACAGGCCTCGGGTTTCCCTTCCTTATATGTAATAAATGTTGATGCGAAACACCGCGTTTTTAGCCAACATGGCGGCCTTCAGTCTACTGTCCCCTGCTTGAACCATATTTTTCCAGCCTCATACCTCTGCGTCTGCACTGCTGCGGTTTACATCTTTAATTACATAACATAACCAATTCCTGTTCATTCCATTTGAGGACTTTTTACTTTCAGTTTTACATTTCCGGTATGCTTGCAAAGACAAAGTTGAATCTCGTAAACATATAATTTACAGCCACGATTTATCACACTTTTGCATTAATTGAAAGGTCTAAATATGACATATTGTACCGTCTTTTAATTTATTATCTTTGAACAAATAATTTAAAATGCAGTGGAATGATTTAATACTTCTTGCATGCGAAACTATTTTATTCTTCACTTTACTGCTGTCTAGGAACAGTTCAAAAGCATCAAAATGGCTGACAATTAGATAGGTAGTAGCCCCTTCAGTCAAAACTGACTATGAGAATGCGCCCCTGAGGTGATAACCATCGGTTGCTTTTTTTCTTGGTGGAACACCAGCATGTTTCAAAATATTTCAGCATGTTCTTTTCACTTCTGCTTGTGAGAGCTTATTTTCGTCCATTTTGAGATGGCGCCGTAGAGATCATCGCCACTTGGTGTGATTGGCAGCCCTATCCTCCCAGGTTGCTTGATTTATGTCCAGTATCTTCATGTCTCTCTTGCACACATCTTTGAACCTTAGCTGCAGTCGCCCGGCTAATCTTTTGCCAGTTGTCCGTAGAAGATACATTTAAGGATGCTATCATCTTCCATGCGGCGGACATGGCCAAGCCTGCATTTTTTAAGCGCTGCTATTTCCCGTGTTGTGCCGACACCATAGGGCAGAGTTGTCTTAAAGTCTTTTCTAACGAGTCGCAAGTCCCTAACACACACTGGCTTCAAGTCGAGCCTCATTTTAGATCCAACACTGTTTATAGCCACAATCACGCTTTATCGAACAATCACTACAAATATATGAAAAATATTAATATATACGAGGTAGCTTCAAAAAGTTACCGGAATTTGTGTATTGTATAGAAATAAGCAGTACAATTATTTACACTGCATTTCCTTCAAAATAGTTCCCTTCGGCAACTACACACTTTTGCCAGCGTCCATACAGCTGTTGGAAACATTTCTGGAACCCATTCTTTGACACCTCTCTCAGCTGCTCTGTCGCATTGGTGATAACATCCTCAGTATCCTTGAATCTGTGCCGATTTTAGGCGAGGGAACAAGAAAAAATCAGGCGGTGCCAGGTCGGGAGAATATGGAGGATGTTCCAGGGCAGTCACATTGTGCGATGCGAGGTACTGCTTCACCAGTAGGGATAGATGTGCTGGCGCATTGTCATGCAGCAGAACCCAACTGTTTGTTCTCCATTTTTCTGGGCGTTTCCTTCTGATTGCATCTCTTAGACCACGGAGGATATCAACGTACATTTCCTTGTTAACCGTTCGGCCTTCAGGAATGAATTCATGGCAGACAATACCCTGGGAATAAAAAAAAAACTTCCAACATAACTTTTCCTTTGCTCTTGTCCAATTGAAATGTCTGTCCGGGGAGATGAGGGTGATTTCCATTCAGAGGACAGACGTTTTGTCTGAGGATCGTACAAAAAACACCACGTCTCGTCTCCTGTGATTATTTTGAGAAAATTGCTATCTTGATCAGCGACAGTGATTAGATCTCCTGCCAGTGTCAATCTCGTTTCTTTCTGTTCAGGAGATACCATTTTGGGAACTATGTGTTGACAAACACGGTGCATGTGCAGTTCATTGTGGAGAATACTGTGGCAACTTCCAACTGATATTCCAACTTCTGAGGCTATTTTCTCTACACTAAGTCTTCTGTCAACACGAGCAACGTTCTGAACACGCTCAATGTTTTCACTGTTTATCGAGGTAGGCGATCGTCCGCTACGTGGATCATCATCGACACTAACACGACCTTCACTTCACGGAAACGCTTGTCCCACTCAAAAACTTGCGATTTCTTCATTGCGGTATCACCATATGCTTTATTAAGCAAGGTTACTGTCTCTGAGGGTGACTTCTCAAGCAAAACGCAAAATTTGACATTTGTACGTTGTTCAATCAAGGACATTTTCAACTCCGACGATGCTACGTGCACACCACACAAACAAACTTCTGTTTGAGAGTACATGTGAAGGTTACATCAGCCATGTCGTTTCCTCAAGGTCACTACCAACTTATCCCAACTATAGTCCGTTCGGAAATTCGTGCCCACAGAAAGCGTCAATTTTCTCCAAAACTGTTTGTTGTATGGACATGAATTTTTGCATGCAGTCTTAGATTTTCCATGCAGTTAAGATTTTGCGATCATTACATCCACAGCTCTCGCGAAATTTGCAAAACGTCGATTTTCTTTGATCTTCGTGGAACATTTGCCTAAATCTGCCCTTAACATTAATTCTTACAGTAAATCACAACATTTGTGCGACAAGACGGTTCAAAGGCGTGTCCTAAATGTGTGATTGGTTGTTCACATGATTTTGATACGAGGAATGATGTTCTGATAATGAACCATGATAGCAGTAAATCATCAGGAAGCTATGACAAATCGTAACTGTTTATGTGTTATTATAGATTGGCATATGCAATTAGTTTATCACAAACAAAGGAATGCGATCGACGTGCCTCATTCCAAATCGGACGACTCCAATAAGTTCACAACAGTTATTGGTTGGATAAACTGCAAGCCATCTCGCTGCCAGTAATCTTCTTCTTCCTGTAGCACGTGTTCTTCACATTTAGTCCAGTACTCTGTGTCTATTCGTGAAAGGGCCTCACGAGTCATGTCTTTAACATCGCACATTTTAAAAGTGGTGTTCTGGGTGGCCACTTGCCCTTTAACTCTAGCCCAAACCAGCATTGGGTGTCAGCGAGTGTAGATGTACAGCGAAGATAAGCATGGAATACAACTGAGGAAGAAATTAGATGACAATAGATCAAGTATGAAAAAGAGATTTGTTGTAGATCATAATGTTAATAAGTATAGAATATGTGGTGGAAGAATAGTATTGAAATAAAATCTGAATTTATTATTTAGTGTTTAAAGGGAAGATGTTGAAGATTAATTAGATTATGATAAGTAATAGTTGTGTATCATAGGCTTGTAATTGGAGATTTGGTGGATTATAAAGTAAAATGTGATATTATATGGTATGTAATTTTGGATTTTGGGTATTTTTTTTTTTATGTTTTTTTTTTGAATTAGTTTTGGATTATTAGGGCTTAATATTTGTTTTTTTTTTGGTATAAAATTATGAATTGTTTTTTTTATTTTTTTTTTTTTTTTTAGGGTTTTATTGTATTTTGTTATAAGATATTTTTATATAAATTATTAGATAGAAGAAATTTTGATGGGGTTTATGAATTAGTTAGGTTGTTAGGGGGTTTGTTTTTTGTTTAATTTTAATTTTGTGTTTCTCTGTAGGGCTTCATTCCTAGAATTCCTAATTTTTACTTTTTCTAGTAGTTTGTTCAACTTGATTATAGGGTTATATTATTAGTAATAAGCTAGAGTGGTTTATAAGGTTTTTGGTTTGGATTGTAATTATTTTTTTTAATACAATTGTTTTGGAGTGATTGAGCTGGATGTGAGTTTTATTAATAATTATTTTGACCTATAAGGTGTAGTTGTTATAGTGTTTGTAAATATTAATTAGGGAATTGGGGGGGGGGGGGGGGGTGGGGGGGGGGGGTTGGGGGGGGGTGGGGGGGGGTTGAGGGGGTGGGGGTGGTTTGGTGTG